>CM066327.1:35758956-35938294 GCA_033807775.1 Saussurea involucrata
AGACCTAAACTCGATTTCAGGGATGAAATATTTTCTTAGAGAGGGGGAATTATAACACCTAAAATTTCGATATCGATATATTGATTTATATGGATGCTTTACCTACTTGTAACCATAGTTTAACTAGTTTTATCTTGGAGTATTAATGTAAGTCACAAGTTTTATGTAGAGGTCAATTATGTTCAATGAAACTTGAGGTTAGGACTAGAAATGTTAAAAAATCCATAAAGGGACCAAAGTTGAATTAAGCCATTGAATAAGGGTCAATGTTGGACAAAATGGAAAGTTTAGACCTTCTTTTGTCATGTATTTAAAGCCTTAAATTCAGCCAAAAACTCCTCATTTGCATCTTCACACACACTCTCTCTCTAAAGATGAAAATCTCTCATCCAAACCCTAAGTAAGAACTCAAATCACCTCATGCAATTAGAAAGAAGATGATATGTTGAAAGATTGTAGTTGATGAATTGTAGAGAAGTCAAAGACTCAAAGTGTGCTTCCATAAATTTCAAGGTTTGTACTCTATATTGATGATTTGGGTAAGAAGCATGTTAGGACTCATGATAGGGTCTATGTGAGTAAGCTAAACCATTGTTAAATGATGTTATATCTATGTTATTGTTGGTTACAGGAGTTGGAAATTATGTTGGAAGCATTTGTTTATGATTTGGATTGGTACCTAGTTGATTCATGATGATTTAGTGATAAGCCGGGTCGATACGGTCAAGTTTACCAGAGGCGTTTTGCAAGGAAACAAGGATAAGGATATCATTGGTATTTAATTAAGCAAATTATTTATCTTTATTTAGGTTTATCTTTATTTAGGAAACGCATTTATTTTTATTAGGCAAAGATAATCTCCTTTATTTTAGGATTTGGTTTTATTGTTAGCAGGCCTCTATAAATATGGTGCACCATTGTTCCTTTAGGGGCACACAATTAATAAAAAATTAGTTTTTGGCTAATTGAGAGATCTCCTGTTCTCGAATATAGGCAACCATCGATCTTAACCTTAGGGTTTGAATCGGTGTTCTTATCAATTGGTATCAGAGCCTTTCGTTTCTGGCGACAAGATGGTTAGCAACATTGACAGGATCACCACCCTGGAGACCGACGTAGCTAGGATGCGGGAAGAAGCAGAGGCTAACCGCATTGAAAACGCGATGAAGTTCCAGGAGATGCTGAAGGCGATTTCCGACTTGTCTCTGGCGGTCGGAAGGAGGAAGTCAGGTACGGGGGAAAAGAAAAACGACCCCAAGATCGAGTCGTCTTCTGATGAGGATGATGATGAGTCGGTGGGTTCGAGGAAAGACGGTTCTGAAAAAACTAATAAGGACCCGTTGCGTGACTGCCGCAAGCTAAAGATACCAGTTTTTGCTGGTGATGACGCACATGGCTGGATTTACCGTGTTGAACGGCATTTCAAAATTCAGGGAATCAAGGGGAAGGGTCGTTTGCGAGCGGCCTCGATTTGTATGGAGGGGGCGGCGTTGTCCTGGTATCGATGGAATGAAGCTAGGGCCCCGTGTCGTTCGTGGGAAGGGCTTAAAAGGAAGCTACTGGATCGCTTCCAAGCTTCACATAAAGGAAACGTTTATGAACAATTTCTAAACATCCAGCAAGAAGGTACGGTCCGTGAGTTTGTGGACAGATTTGAGAGCTTGGCTGGTCAACTTCTCGATTTACCCGAGAAGGTTTTGGAGAGCACCTTTATTAAGGGTTTGAATCCGGAACTCCGTTCTGCAATACGGGTCATGGAACCGGAAACCCTAGCTCGTGCCATGCGGATGGCGGTAAAGATGGATGAAAACAAGAGTGCGGGAGTCGTCAAAACTAGTACCGGCGTCTCATACCCACCTAGTAGCGGGGCCGGCGGGCCGACCATGCCGAACCACATGATGTTGATCCAAACCCTCAGTGATTTGACAATGACCCTCTCCATTCTACTTAGTGAAAATTGTAAGTAAAACAATGTATAAGAGTTTCACTATCGCTGATAAGTACTAAGACTGTTTTCAGTACCGCTGATAGGAACTCTCGTTCTTTAGATTAGACATTCAGCGAACACTGTTCATCAGCATTGCTCTGAGCCTGTTCAGTCTTGGTGATAATCGCTGATAGAATTTTTTAGCGTAACTATTCACCATACATACATAGCTCTGAGCCTGTTCAGACCTATTGGTGATCACTGACAATCTTAGTTGTTTACTTATGATCCCCTGAAGACAAGTTTCACGTTAACATAGGTTCTACGCTGAAGTCGAAGATCAAGCTCAAGAACCAGCGACAAGTCTCCTAATGAACTGATGCGGATATCAGCGAAGACATAGATTTGTCCACTCAACGTGAAGTATCAAGTACAAGACTTCAGCTATCGCTGAACTTTGTCATTCACTGATAAAGAATGATAAAGCTCTGATTCAACGAAAGCTGGTCATGAAGTCTTCCGTACAAAGTACTTTTGTCTTAACCATCCTTGCACGACTCCGTACGAAATGTCAGAAAAGAACATCCTTATTGTCTCAAATCATACAACCACTCTGATTCTACACTGTTCACCATGCGACTACTAAGGTTGTCTACAAAAGTCAGAACCTACAACCAATGAGCTGCTGCCACGTGTAAAGTATAAACTGCCATGCATTTAATGCATGCAGTATATAAGAAGAAGACCCGCTTCATTTTTGAAGCACTCGTAAACTCTGGTCGAGTCATCTTCTTATTTTGAGATAGGTTATTATTAGTAATTTCATTCTCTTTCTTAGTGCAAGAAACTTAGTGTTCCAACTTGTTTAGATTAGGATTTATCCTTATCTTGTTCCGCGACAAGCTGTAAATTGTTTTAATGATTTATCAATAAACAATTTAGAAAAGTAAAAATCTGTGTATTTGTATTCAACCCCCCCTTCTACAAACTTGTATAACCCTCTCGGGACCAACAAGTAGTATCAGAGCAGATTTGTTTAATCTTATAAACAAGATCTAATCTATACTGTTTTTAAATGACCAATACAAACACAAACTATATAGACAACAGTTCTCTTGCAAAACCCCCTAAATTCTCCAGAGATAATTTAAATCTATGGAACGATAGAATGATAAACTCAGCTTTTCCTAAGAGTTCCTCAAACCCTAGGTCTAGAGATGACAGGTATCAAAAGCTGAAAGAAAAATATGCGAAGCTGAAAAGCTTTAATAAGAAAGAAATGGCTGACTATGATTGGGCTGCCTCTGATGAAGAAGAATCATCATCTGACTCTGAAGATGATGATCAAGCCAATCTCTGTATCATGGCCAAGATTGAAGAAGAGGAAGAAAAGTCTAACATTCCCTCTACTTCAGTCTCTACCTCTAAGGTATCACCTTCTTTCTTTACCAATATTATAAATATTGATGAAGCTGATAGTCTTCAAAAGATCGATCTGCTGACTAGAAGCTTATATGATGTTATGAATGGCAAAACCATTGTTGAAAATCAAAACATTGATCTCACTGAACAGCTTAAACACTGTCACCTTTAAATAGAAAAACTTTCTAAAATTGAAGGAAATTTAAGAGATCAAGTCCATTTAAATCAGCTAGTCAAAATCAAACGCGAAGAAGCTATCGCTGCATTGAAAGCTGAAAAAGCTACTGTTGATGGATGATGTAAATCCTCAGCAACGATCACTGAGATAATTAACTCATCACATTTGTCAGGAAGATGGAAACCCTGAACAACTTGACTGTTCGCTCAATAAGGAGTGATCACGGGACTAAATTCAAAAACAGTTCTCTTGATTCCTTCTTTGAAAGTAAGGGTATTTCTCACAACTTTTCTTCAGTGAGAACACCACAACAAAACGGAGTCGTTGAAAGAAGAAACCGAACGATCATCGAAGCCGCACGTTCAATGCTCAGCGATTCGCACCTGCCTACTCAGTTTTGGGTAGAAGCTGTCAACACTGCTTGTTTTACGCAAAACAGGTCGCTGATAGTCAAAAGATTCAAGAAAACAGCATATGAACTATTCCATGGGAGAAAGCCTTCAATTAGCTTTTTTCACATCTTTGGTTGTCAGTGCTTCATTCTAAACAACATAGATCCCCTTGGAAAGTTTGATCCTAAGGCTGATGATGGAATCTTTCTTGGACACTCCTCAGTTTCCAAAGCCTTCAGAGTCTTCAATCGTAGAAGACAATCTGTAGAAGAAACTATTCACGTCACTTTTGACGAATCCCGTTCAGCGAACTTAAGACCTTCTGCTGATACGGAAGAACTGAATCAATGGATGTTTTCTCATCTTGGTGATTCAGAAGATGTTCCCACTCGTCCATCTCATACTCATACCGCTGAAGATGATGATCCTACCATCATCCCCAGCATGCGGACTAGTGAAGTTGAAACGTCATGGGTCTCAGCTATTCCTCTTAACGCAATACCTGCTGAACCATGTACCTCAGACATCCCATCTACTTCTCAGCAATCAGTGAATGAAATGCCATCTGCACCTTTTCCTGTCTTAGCTGATATACCAGAAGTTGCTGAAGTCTCATCTTCAGCCGCTCCAGTTCAGATTGAGTCAGCGACTTATGCTCCGGCTCAGCGATGGACTGTCAATCACCCTATTGATCAAATTCTTGGTGATCCAAACGCTGGTGTTCAGACTCGACGAGGTTCAGGTAACATTTATTTATTTGTTAACTTTATTTCTCTGATTGAACCAAAGAAAGTAGATGATGCCCTCAGAGATCCAAACTGGGTCAGCGCTATGCATGAAGAGCTGACATAATTTGAAAGAAACAAAGTTTGGAATCTCGTTCGAAGACCATCTGACAAGTCAGTGATAAGCACTAAATGGGTCTATCGAAACAAGTTGGATGAACATGGAACTGTAACCCGCAACAAGGCTAGACTTGTTGCTCAGGGATACAGACAAGAGGAAGGCATAGACTACGACGAAACCTTTGCTCCAGTGGCTCGTCTAGAATCCATTCGTCTTTTCTTATCATATGCTGTACACAAAGACTTCAAGGTTTATCTAATGGATGTCAAGTCAGCATTTCTAAATGGAAAGCTGAATGAAGAAGTCTATGTGGAACAACCCCCGGGATTCTCAGACCCTAAGCATCCAGGTTATGTTTATAAGCTGGATAAGGCACTTTATGGACTGAAACAAGATCCTCGTGCATGGTATGACACTCTTTCATCTTATCTCCTAATCGAAAAATTTGAGCGAGGTAAAATTGATAAAATGTTGTGTTTCAGGAAAGTAAAAGGTCATATCATTCTTGTTCAAATATATGTCGATGATATTATATTTGGTTCCACTAACCCTGATCTTTGTACTCGTTTCGCTGAAAGGATGAAAGCTGAGTACAAAATGAGCATGATGGGTGAGCTAACATATTTCCTTGGTCTTCAAATAAAACAAAATGAAAAAGGAACTTTCATTAATCAGGGAAAGTATGTTAAAGATATGCTGAAGAAATTTGATTTAACTCAGAGTTCAGCTATGAAAACCCCTATGGCACCGCCACTGACACTTAACAAAGATCCTTCAGGAAAATCTGTTAATGTCACTACGTACCGTGGGATGATCGGCTCTCTTCTATATCTTACATCGAGTCGACCCGATATCATGTACGCAACTTGTTTGTGTGCAAGGTATCAAGCTGAACCTAAGGAATCTCATTTGATCGCTGTAAAGCGAATCTTTCGTTACCTTAAGGGTACTCCAAATCTAGGTCTTTGGTATCCCAATGACTCAGGGTTTGATTTAACCGCCTATTCAGATAGTGATTTTGCAGGTTGCAAAATGGATAGGAAAAGCACAACAGGAGGTTGTCAGCTCCTGGGTGGAAAGGTGGTGAGTTGGACAAGTAAAAAGCAAAACTCAGTGTCCACCTCAACTGCTGAAGCTGAGTATGTAGCCGCTGGAAGCTGTTGTTCTCAGGTATTGTGGATGAGAAATCAACTACTGGACTATGACCTTCAGCTCTCCAAAATTCCAATCTATTACGACAGCACAAGTGCCATCGCTATAGCCAACAATCCAGTGCTACACTCAAAGACCAAACATATCGAAATCAGGTATCATTTTATCAGAGACCACGTGATGAATGGTGGTATAGAACTTCATTTTATCCCAACTGACTTTCAGTTAGCTGATTTACTCACCAAACCTCTTGATGAGACAAGATTCAACTTTCTCATCAGCGAGCTTGGAATGCTGAACTTTGAAGAGTAAAATCTTCAGCGGTTCACATTTGATCAGCATTATACTTGTTGTATAACCCTCAGTGATAAACATGTATAACAACAAGTGGTTCAGGGACAACAAATGAACTTGTATAACCCATTCTATCATCAACTCTCTGAACAAACTGATTCACTGATAACCTGGTATGTTTTTCTCTCTCTACTCTCTGACAAATCGCATTTATATGCAAGATTTCAAAACAAACTCTATCGATGAAACTCTTTTCCTTATCAGTGATACTTTTGAAATTTCTTAAATCTAACGCTGATATTTCTATTCAGCGCTTCATATTTTCAAAACATCCCTGAGTTCTTCAAAAACCACAGAGACATTTTAAAATATGAAAGGACATTTTTGACGTCATCCTTACAGGATAAACCCCTGGCACGTTCTTCTGACACACGTTAGCACGTTTCGTTCTCTCGTCCAATCAAATGCCAACACGTGTCCGTGTCATGATGAAAAACTTTCCCGCTCATAGTTTTTCTCTCTCTTCTCACTCTATATATACTTCTCGAGTGTATATTTCTTCCACACGCGAAAAAACTTCCTTCTCAAGGAAAGAACACTGTTGCATTTTGAACAATCAAGTTTTCTCAGAAAACTGTTCATCTTCCTCAAAGAACAAGGTTAATATTATTATTTTTTTAATCTGTTTTAACTTGTTTTGGATCTTATCATTGTTTTTAAAAAAAACAGACATTCAGCGAACACTGTTCATCAGCATTGCTCTGAGCCTGTTCAGTCTTGCTGATGATCGCTGATAGAATTGTTCAGCGTAACTGTTCACCATACATACATAGCTCTGAGCCTGTTCAAGCCTATTGGTGATCGCTGACAATCTTAGTTGTTTACTTATGATCCCCTGAAGACAAGTTTCACATTAACATAGGTTCTACGCTGAAGTCGAAGATCAAGCTCAAGAACCAGCGACAAGTCTCCTAATGAACTGATGCGGATATCAGCGAAGACATAGATTTGTCCACTCAATGTGAAGTATCAAGTTGATAGGCAGGTTTACACCCCCCTAAATCTACCGCAAGTGTACGGGTCGAATCAAGTAATAGTACTTAGAAAGTACGAGTATCGAACCAAAGGAACCAGGTGTCAAGTACCACAATGACTGTATAGACTATTAATTAGACTAATGCAAATTGAGTTGTTGATTGTTGGAAAACACGAATTAAAACTTTAATTAATTCAGATAAGAGAGAGAGAGTGGGAGGGTTGGGTTTCCTCATGAAAACAATCAATTAGCTAAACAGGTTTGATATGATTGAAATAACTTCAGGATGAAAAGCATAATCACAATCCATTACTATACTCTATCAAGCTATAGCAAAAATCATTCAAAACATTGTTTCATCTTTCGATCTAGACAATTATAATTGAACAATCAGTGATTAAAAGCCACAAAGAACGACATATCATATTTCTATCTCAAAATCGTCCAAGACATAAAGGATTAATCAAATCTCAAAACTTCTCTCAAACGTTAAAAGATTCATAAAATCAAATAATAGTTGATCGGACTATTACAAGCATTAAGAACAATCCCAAATGTTTCATCCATCTAAATCAAACCAATCACATCTATCTGTAAAGCTAAATGATTATCAAACCATGATTCACACCAACCCCCCAACATGAACGGATTAGTTCATGTTGGGGGTTTCAAAACTCAGAAATGAAAAGATGGAAATGAAAGTAAACATGCTTTGTCTAAAAAGAAAAGAAATCTAAAAACTCCCTGAAAAGCCTAAGCCGCCGATGAACGTATTCGATTTGCCTTGTTGATTCTCGTTACTTGATGTTTCTAGGCCTTTTCTCGCCTTCAAAAATCGCCTTCTATCTCCCAAAATCGCCCAGAAAGAGTCTCCAGTCGTAACTGATTCATAATACCCTCAACCCTAGCAGATAAATAGAATAAAAACGCTCAGGGGCTTGGCGCGTCTGGTGGCGCGTATGGAAACCCGCAGAGAGGCGTGCAGAGGACTGGAGTGCGAAATGAACAGAGGGCTGCGCGTCTGGTGGCGACATAGTATTCGGGTGTGACCGATCCAACCGAGCATGTCGCGCATTATAAGCAGCTCATGTGGACAATCTCGATTCCACACATGTACCAGGAAGTATGCATGTGCAAGAGTTTCGGGGCGACTCTCACTGGTCCAGCTCTCTAGTGGTTGATCAATCTCAAACCCAAATCTATCGGGTCGTTCGCCGAATTGGTCAACCAATTCTCCCGGCAATTCGCCAGCAGTCGTAAGATGGAAAAGCAGACTAGTGATCTATACTATGTCGTGCAGAAGACCAATGAGTCTATTCGAAGTTATTTCAATAGATTCAATGCCGAAATGATCAGTATCCGCAATTGTGACGTGAAAACGGTGATCGTAGCTTATAAGCGTGGTCTGGGCGATAGTTCAGGTCTATATATCGATCTGACCAAGTATCCCCCAGAGACTTTCAAAGACGTCCGAGCTCGAACCTTAGCATATATGAGGGTCGAAGATGATGCCGCCTTTCGTCGCAAGCACATTGACAACAGAAAGTCGTTAGGCGTCAGAAAGCCAGAATTCAAGCCGAAAGCCATATCCAGAATAGAGCCAGCGCGCCAAATTTCAAATGTTCGTTTCAAGACGAAAGCAGAGGCCAAGACCGCGACTAAGTTCACTCAGTACCCCAAGATATCCTCTTACGGATTCAAAGGATCTGCGAAGGATTTAGTCGAAGCTCTGAAGACCGCTCAAGCTACCATTCGATGGCCAAAGAAGTCCGACTTGGACGATGCTAAGAAAGACAAATCAAAGTGGTGCGACTTCCACATCGATCATGGTCATGCGACAGACCATTGTGTCGCATTGAAGAAGGAACTAGCATATCATTTCCCGAAAGGAAATCTCAAGGATATCATCGATGATGCCGCTATTCCAGTTAATGGCCATCAAACGACGATCCCCGAGCATGCGAAGGTCGTCAATTGCATTACCGGTGGTTCAGATGTGTGTGGTCTGACGTATTCAGCGGCCAAGCGTCATGCCAGTCAGGCGCCCGATGATCGGCCTATCCCTCGCTCGTCTTGACCCAAAGGAGATTTGGAGCTAGAAGCCATGAAGATTGTGTTCGACCACGTCGACCTTGGCGACTCGTATCAGAAGCATCACGACGGGTTGATGATTCAGCTCACAGTCGGTAACTGCCTAACGCGTCGAGTCTTGATCGATGGGGGCAGCTCAGCAAATGTCATTTTTCTCAACACCATTAAAGCCATGGGAATCGATCGCTCGGAAATCACCCGACGTTCGATGACTTTGGTCGGTTTCAATGGAGAAGCGACGAGCACCTTCGGAGAGATAATCTTGCCCGTCTACGCCGGAGGAGTCAACAAGCAGACCAAGTTCAGTGTCATCGATTGTGCGTCGGCCTATAACATCATCTTAGGTCGACCATGGATCCACGATATGAAAGCCGTTCCCTCGACGTATCATCAAATGTTGAAATTCCCTACGCTATGGGGAATCCAAGAGATTAAGAGTGAGCCAAAAGTCGCTCGTGAGTGCTACAAGTCTACCTTGAAGCCGCGAAAATAAACCAAAGTCACAAGATCAGGCTCTCGACAGGTTCGTCCCTCTATCCCTAAATTAATATTTTTTTCACAGGGATAAGTCTACTATGGTGCCCGGTCGCACGACAACATAGTCGACCGCAGGACAATATTTCACAGGATCGCCGTGTCATTCTGTCATTTAAAACCTATCTTTTCATGCCAAAAAGAATAAGGTAATAAATGACAGGGGGCAAATAGAGAGAGTCTGAAAAGGTACGTTCTCTAACCCTTTTTCATGCGATTTTTTCTCACAAAACTTTTACTGACTTAAGCATCGGAGGGTCGTTGGCTAGCCAACGACCAACCCCCAACATCGTTTTATCGCAGAATCGCACGACAGATTATCGTAGAATCGCACGGCAGTAATCGTTAAGTCTACTATATGACTTTAATATCACAAGGTCGAACGACATAAACGATCAGGTCTCTAACTTGATCATTTCTCCACAGGGGCATACGATACAAACTCAATGTTTGATCCGGTCTTACGATAGCAGAGTTTAAACGACTTTACCCCTAAGTTTCTTAACTTTCATACCCTAAATGGATGCTTTAAATCACGTGCTTTTATATTTGTTTTACGTTCTTGTCATCGTATTACAATGAGTGCCTTAGTCGCATGATTTCATATGTATTTTACATTCGACATCATAATCAATATGATGTGAATAAAGCATAAGATTCAAAGCAAAAGATATATTCGTTGAGTAAACCATCATGTACATACTCAACCCCCGATAGGTCAGGTGGCAAAAACAACAAGGAAAGAAAAAATTCTAGACGACAAGGGGAACATCGGTCGTGTCCCTGCTCGAAGTCCCAACCTGAGGGCCTTCATCTGTCACTCCTCCCGCACGAATCTCCTGCAATTCATATTGAGCATCGAAAAGTTGGATGGCTAGCTCGTCAGCACGCGCCAAGGCAAACCTCTCCCTATCTAAAACTGCCTTCTCTCTCTCCAACGCCGTGGCTTCTCTTTCAAGGGCAGACGCCATCAACCCTTCAACTTTCGACATCCCAGCGTGCAATGCCAAAGACGACTGGAACGTCTGAAAAATAACACAAGAAAATATTAGACGACTAAACGAATGAGACAAGTTATGAAAGATTGACACTCACCGTAAACGCCAGATTGGAAACTTGAGATCCAATCTCTCTGGCCAGAACTCCACGAAAACGCTCCCCGAAAGACGGGAGCAAATACTTCCCCAGATGAGGTAACGACGCCGTCCCGTCTAGGACACCCTCCGCCATAAAGTTAGACGGCAACGTAAAATTGACCGTCATAACTTCGGCCGATGATCCCTCGCCCCTGTCGGTAGACATTGGGATCGACACTTGAGACACCGGTTTCGTCACCGTCGCCGGAAGCGCAGAACTTGCTGGTGTCGCGTCCATCACGCCAGGACGGCTAGATGACGCCCTCGCCTTTTTAGGCAAAACAACTCCCGGTGAGTTATCAACCCTTAACGACGGTTCCCTCAGGACTGTCCTCCGGGTTCTCTTTTCGCTCGACCCAGCTGTCGAAACATTTTCACCCCGAAGGGCACGCATAACCTGCTTCCCTCTCGCCCTAGAAACCGATTTCCTCTCGGTCGGCACTGATCAAGAGATAAAATACATGAAGCGTCAGACAGATAGAGTAAACAAAATAAAATAAAAACTATGGTACACATACCAGTCGGCTCTTCCTGTACGTCTTCATCTCCTTCTTCTATCACATCCTCATCCTCGTCCTCGACCACCGATTGCCACGAAATGAAAGATCGGTCATCAACGCTAAGACTTAAGAACTTGGCACGCGTCACTTCGTATGACCGCAGGCCGACGCACAATCGATGACACTGAACTTGGTCTGCTTGTTGACTCCTCCGGCGTAGACGGGCAAGATTATCTCTCCAAAGGTGCTCGTCGCTTCTCCATTGAAACCGACCAAAATTGTCGAACGTCGGGTGATTTCCGAGCGATCGATTCCCATGGCTTTAATGGTCTTGAGAAAAATGACATTTGCTGAGCTGCCCCCGTCGATTAAGACTCGACACGTTAGGCAGTTACCGACTGTGAGCTGAATGATCAACCCGTCATGATGCTTCTGATACGAGTCGCCAAGGTCGACGTGGTCGAACACAATCTTCATGGCTTCTAGCTCCAAGTCTCCTTTGGGTCTAGACGAGCGAGGAATAGGCCGATCATCGGGTGCCTGACTGGCATGATGCTTGGCCGCAAAATATGTCAGACCACACACATTTGAACCACCGGTAATGCAATTGACGACCTTCGCATGCTCGGGGATCGTCGTTTGATGGCCATTAACTGGAATAGCGGCATCATCGATGATATCCTTGAGATTTCCTTTCGGGAAATGATATGCTAGTTCCTTCTTCAATGCGACACAATGGTCTGTCGCATGACCATGATCGATGTGGAAGTCGCACCACTTTGATTTGTCTTTCTTAGCATCGTCCAAGTCGGACTTCTTTGGCCATCGAATGGTAGCTTGAGCGGTCTTCAGAGCTTCGACTAAATCCTTCGCAGATCCTTTGAATCCGTAAGAGGATATCTTGGGGTACTGAGTGAACTTAGTCGCGGTCTTGGCCTCTGCTTTCGTCTTGAAACGAACATTTGAAATTTGGCGCGCTGGCTCTATTCTGGATATGGCTTTCGGCTTGAATTCTGGCTTTCTGACGCCTAACGACTTTCTGTTGTCAATGTGCTTGCGACGAAAGGCGGCATCATCTTCGACCCTCATATATGCTAAGGTTCGAGCTCGGACGTCTTCGTAAGTCTCTGGGGGATACTTGGTCAGATCGATATATAGACCTGAACTATCGTCCAGAGCACGCTTATAAGCTTCGATCGCCGTTTTCACGTCACAATTGCGGATACTGATCATTTCGGCATTGAATCTATTGAAATAACTTCGAATAGACTCATTGGTCTTCTGCACGACATAGTATAGATCACTAGTCTGCTTTTCCATCTTACGACTGCTGGCGAAATGCCGGGAGAATTGGGTGACCAATTCGGCGAACGACCCGATAGATTTGGGTTTGAGATTGATCAACCACTGGAGAGCTGGACCAGTGAGAGTCACCCCGAAACTCTTGCACATGCATACTTCCTGGTACATGTGTGGAATCGAGATTGTCCACATGAGCTGCTTATACTGCGCGACATGCTCGGTTGGATCGGTCACACCCGAATACTTGGGAGTGAAGGTAGGAATGTTTTACTTCTTTGGGACCTCGACGGTGGCGATCTCGTCGATGAAGGGAGACGCCTGATACCCCGAGCGAGGCTCGACGTCGACAGGCACGGCTGCCCCAGGCAACTTGGCGAGCAAGGACAGGACGCGCTCATTTTGGTCTTCTAACATCTTCAAACGCTGGGCGACGGGATCGTTAAGATCAGGATTTGCCCCTGTCGAGGGGTTAGTCCCTAGACTAGTGCCATTACATGCGACGAACCATTGTGTCTCCATTGAATGGAACAAAATATGGCTGCAACCCATAGTGGAATTGCTGCGATCCATTCTGAAACGGCTGCGATCCTTGCTGGAAAGGCTGCGATCCACCAAGGAGTGGTTGAGATCCACCTTGAGGTCCATTCTGAAATGGCTGCTGAAATGGTTGCGACCCCTGCTGCTAGAAAGGCTGCGACCCTTGTAATGGCTGAGACCCATTATTCACGGGTGGTGGCCTTATGTGCTGAGGAGGAACTGTCCCAAACTGAGGATTTGGGTTGAACGGCCCTGGCTGTTGATTCTGCATGAACAGGCTTGGATGCTGATTCTGCGCGGATGAACCTAGATTCGGGACAAATGGTCTAGGGCCATTCTGGTCGAACGATCTTGGAATTGGGTTCTGCACGAACGGCTTAGGACCATTTTGAGGCCCAAGAGGATTTCTTAACCGCGCGATCTCCTCAGCTGCTCTGCGATTCTGCTCTGCCATTACATTGAGCTGATTCCTGGCGACTTCGAGCTCCTGATACATCTAAGCAACAGCTAGCTGCGGATTTCCAGGGGCTGCCATTGTTCCTGCACTAGAGAGCATAAAAAACTCCAAGAAACTGTTAGTAGGGTGCACGTTCGTCAAGGATTTTCTCTAGATGTAGTCCCACGGATGGCGCCAAACTGTTAATGCCAAAAATTGCACCAAAGGGACAACTTAAGGTCGATGTGGACTTAAACAACAAAAGAAAGGATCTTTCAACGAGACGTGCGACGAGAATAAAAATAAAGAGACAAGGGATTTGATGACGCAGGAAAAACCTCAATCGAGGAAAAAACCTGCGGACAACAGGGGGTGTCGTCGCTGCACTATGGTCGCCAATCAGGGGCGACGTCCTTGGTACTGGCGTCGGTCGTACGATGATTACAATACAAATGAAGGAAATACTTCAAAATGTAAAGTACAAGTGTTTGTTGTGTGAATACAAAGTGTAAATAACCGTTGGTCGAAAGCTGCTGCCGTGCGTCGAGAGCGATAACTTGAGCTTTCCTTCGAGTGTTCTTGAGTCCGTTGTGAGATTCTGGACTTTAATACTTGATTTACAGAGTTTGATTATTCTTCTGTGTGAACTTGGATGCTTTTCTATGCTGTTTGGTAGTATTCGCTGATGATCGCTGATGTGTGTCGGATTTTTCTGATGGCTCTTTGAAATGAGGCTTTAGCTTGGCTTTTATAGTCTTCGTGCCATTAATTAGCTCCTTGAATGCTTTGATTAACGGCTACAACGGTCGGAAACGGTTGCCGGAGTGATTATCCATAATGCTCTTCGTCCGTTACGACTGCTTGCTGTTAATGGCTTTGACTCCTGCATTAAATACTTCACAAATGTAATAGACAAGGTTAACGTTAGATTTGGTCATAGGTGCAAATGATCTTACGCGATTGTCGGACGGGACGAGCGATGCTATGGTCGGGCGTCATGGGAGACGTACGACTTACCTTTTAAGGGAGACGACGGACGTTTTCTGGGTTCTTGTCGAGGCCTTATCTTAATACAAGACTTGGATTATAACGTGCGTCTAAACTGTTTTGGTCGTGGTCGTACGACGTGATTTTTTGCCCAAACAGGCGGTGTTTTGTTCCGTGGTTGACTTCACAGTGTTTACAGTACCTGCCAATCCTTCCACTGCACCTTCTATATTTGACATGAATTTCATCATCATGTCCTCCAATCCCGGCTTCTTATCTGAAGATTGCCCCTCATCATATTTCCTCTGATTGTAACCTGGGGGACGATAAACATTGTTAGACGAAAAAGAATTTGAAGAGTTAGAATGGTTACCATACTGCTGCTGCTGTTGCTGCTGTCCCATTGTTTCTTTAGTTGGGCCTTGTTGAGGTTGACTCTAAGAAAAGTTAGGATGTCGCTTCCATCATTCGTTATAGGTGTTAGAGAATGGGTCATTCCTCCGCCGATTATTTTGATTCTGAACGAACTGGACTTGTTCCGGCGATTGATAGTCTTGAGAATTCTGAACATTCGGTTGAATGGCGGCACCTTTCAATTGATTAGTCAACGCAGTCAATTGTGCCTTTATAGCCTTCAACTCTTCTGTTTCTTGCACGCTTGCAACTTTTCTAACAGCAGATCTTGGAGTGGAATAGCTATGTTCTGCTAGATTCTCTATCAATTCGACCGCTTCCTCATAGGACTTGTTCATTAAAGCTCCACCTGCAGCTGCTGTGAGGTCATTCTTAAATTGAGGATTCAATCCCACATAGAATGTTTGTATAATCACCCACTCTTGTAACCCATGATGTGGACACTTCTTGAGCATCGCTTTGTATCTTTCCCATGCCTCGTACAAGGACTCTTGATCCCATTGTGAAAAATGCGTGATGTCGGATAACAGTTGAGCCGTTCGCCCCGGTGGAAAGAACTTGTTGAGAAAAGTTGTAACCATGTCGTTCCAAGTTCGGATTGACCCCGGTGGTATATTCTCTTCCCAAGTAGTGGCTCGATCCCTCAATGAAAACGGAAACAACCGTATCTTGATAGAATCTTGGTCATCCCCATTCACTTTGAAAGTATTGCATATCTTTTCAAATGCGCGCAAGTCTGCATGGGGATCTTCAGTTGGTGCACCTCCAAACATGTTCGATTGTACCAATTGGATGGTACCAAGCTTGATTTCAAAATTGTTAGCAGCTATCGGAGGTGCATATGGTCCTCGTTGTGCAGCTCCCATGTTCGGGTTGGAGAAATTTCTCATTGGTACCCTTTGTGGTGGCGGTGGTGGATGATTGACATTGTGATTGGCGTTATGGTTGAGATTATGATTGATCTCATTGTTGACACCATGATTGGCGTTATTGTGGTTCTGATTGTTCGCATTCACATTTGGAATTGGTTGACCATTGCCCATTGGAGGACAATTGTTGATGGGCATCCCCTCTTCCCAATCATCTTGAACGTGGACGTTGACGTCAACCATTCTGTTTCGTGCTTGTCGTCTCAGGTTTCTGGCAGTTCGTTATATCTCCGGGTCAATCGGTACTAACTCCCGAAATAGTCTCCTTCTTGGCATAAACCAAGAGGTAACCTGAAACGGAGAAGATAGAATTTCAAAACCCAAATATAAATGAACTTTCAAAGAAAATTATAATAAAATAAAAACAGGGTGTCTAATGTAATAACTTCTACAGCTAGTAGTGATATTCACACAAAACAGGTTCCCCGGCAACGGCGCCAAAAACTTGATAGGCGGGTTTACACCCCCCTAAATCTACCGCAAGTGTACGGGCCAAATCAAGTAATAGTACTTAGAAAGTACGAGTATCGAACCAAAGGAACCAGGTGTCAAGTACCACAATGACTGTATAGACTATTAATTAGATTAATGCAAATTGAGTTGTTGATTGTTGGAAAACACGAATTAAAACTTTAATTAATTCATATAAGAGAGAGAGTTGGAGGGTTGGTTTTCCTCATGAAAACAATCAATTAGCTAAACAGGTTTGACATGATTGAAATAACTTCAGGATGAAAAGCATAATCACAATCCATTACTATACTCTATCAAGCTATAGCAAAAATCATTCAAAACATTGTATCATCTTTCGATCTAGACAATTATAATTGAACAATCAGTGATTAAAAGCCACAAAGAACGACATATCATATTTCTATCTCAAAATCGTCCAAGACATAAAGGATTAATCAAATCTCAAAACTTCTCTCAAACGTTAAAAGATTCATAAAATCAAATAATAGTTGATCGGACTATTACAAGCATTAAGAACAATCCCAAATGTTTCATCCATCTAAATCAAACCAATCACATCTATCTGTAAAGCTAAACGATTATCAAACCATGATTCACACCAACCCCCCAACATGAACGGATTAGTTCATGTTGGGGGTTTCAAAACTCAGAAATGAAAAGATGGAAATGAAAGTAAACATGCTTTGTCTAAAAAGAAAAGAAATCTAAAAACTCCCTGAAAAGCCTAAGCCGCCGATGAACGTATTCGATTTGCATTGTTGATTCTCGTTACTTGATGTTTCTAGGCCTTTTCTCGCCTTCAAAAATCGCCTTCTATCTCCCAAAATTGCCCAAAAAGATTCTTCAGTCGTAACTGATTCATAATACCCTCAACCCTAGCAGATAAATAGAATAAAAACCCTCAGGGGCT
The DNA here is from genome assembly GCA_033807775.1 of Saussurea involucrata. Taxonomy (NCBI): domain Eukaryota; kingdom Viridiplantae; phylum Streptophyta; class Magnoliopsida; order Asterales; family Asteraceae; genus Saussurea; species Saussurea involucrata. The sequence continues at coordinate 35,776,454 of CM066327.1, forward strand.
TGGCGCGTCTGGTGGCGTGTGTGGAGACGCGTAGAGAGGCACGCAGAGGACTGGAGTGCGAAATGAACAGAGGGCTGCGCATCTGGTGGCGCGTGTGGAGACGCGTAGAGAGGCGCGCAGAGCGCTGTTTGACCCGAAAATCAGAATTTCTCTTTTTTCGCTCAGGAAGTTGCCAACTTGCTCCAATTTATCCAAAAACTCTTCCTTAATCATTCTTTCCCAAAAACATGTACTTACTCACAAAAACCATTAAATTCTACTATTTTTACTCGGGAACTTACAACAAACATAACGAATTCGGGATCAAAATAATGTCGAAAAACGACATTATCACAAGTACAAGACTTCAGCTATCGCTGAACTTTGTCATTCACTGATAAAGAATGATAAAGCTCTGATTCAACGAAAGCTGATCATGAAGTCTTCCGTACAAAGTACTTTTGTCTTAACCAGCCTTGCACGACTCCGTACGAAATGTCAGAAAAGAACATCCTTATTGTCTGAAATCGTACAACCACTCTGATTCTACACTGTTCACCATGCGGCTACTAAGGTTGTCTACAAATATCAGAACCTACAACCAATGAGCTGTTGCCACGTGTAAAGTATAAATTGCCATGCATTTAATGCATACAGTATATAAGAAGAAGACCCGCTTCATTTTTGAAGCACTCGTAAACTCTGGTCGAGTCATCTTCTTATTTTGAGATAGGTTATTATTAGTAATTTCCTTCTCTTTCTTAGTGCAAGAAACTTAGTGTTCCAACTTGTTTAGATTAGGATTTATCCTTATCTTGTTCCGCGACAAGCTGTAAATTGTTTTAATGATTTATCAATAAACAATTTAGAAAAGTAAAAATCTGGGCCCCTTCTACAAACTTGTACAACCCTCTCGGGACCAACACATGACGACCACACCAGCGGCAGCAACCGTGGGCGACAAGCAAGCCAATTCAGGAGGTATGGGAGGGCAATTTAAACGATTGACTGATGCTGAATTTGCCGAAAAACGAGCCAAAGGTATTTGCTTCTGTTTTAACATGAAGTTCGCTCCTGGGCACCGATGTCCTAGCAAGACCCTGCAAGTTTTGATAGTTGACGAGGATGAAACCGACAGGGAGGAGGAAGAAAACACGGACCATGCCCACTTCGACATGGTAGAAGTATCCCTGAATTCGATTAGCGGACTTATGTTTGGGTAAAAAATCACACCCTCGACCGACTTGGGAAATCCCCTCGACACGACCCATGGACATTGATTACCCTACCCCCGACCGACAAAGATAATACCCATTATTATCATGTCCCCGGCATACGTTAATAACCGCGATAATTGGTTATTGAAAGACATCTTGTGTCAATAGTTATTCAAGATCGTCATCTTACATCTAATGATCGCACGTCACGTATCGCATGTTAAACGTCGCACGTCGTATGGCATACATCGTTAGCGACCTGTCGCTAGTCTTATGTCACTAGTCACACGTCACCAGTCTCATGTCGCCAGTTACGACTCATAGGTCTTACGTCGACAGTCTTCTGTCGACAATCTTATATCACTCTGGTCTTACGACCTGGTGGTCTCATGACGTGGTCCTACGACATCATCACCTTGGTCTTACGACCTAGTGGACTTACGACCCGGTCTTACGACCTGGTCTTGCGACATTTCTATAAGGCCATTCTTATATTAAGGTAAGGTCTTACAAGACGTTTACAATCATATACACGGTCTTATACTTTGGCGACAGTCGTATGTTCCATAAGACCGACGTCCGAGACTTAAGACGGTCTTACGACTATACTAACCGTTAACAGTCAAACAGTTGTTTTCCTTTGTTCATTAATACAGGTCTACGAGCATTTATGAATGACCAGTAACAAAACCAATCATCAAAGACATTCAGAGCCCGACAGCGGTTACGAAGTGTGCCATAAAGACACTATTTATGGCCAACGGCTATAACCAATGAAGCCTATTATGAGCATTCAATCCGTCAATGAAGACAGCGACCGTTACAAAAGTCATCAAAGCACTTAATGAGCTAATTAAAGAGCACGAAGACTATAAAGACCAAGCTAAACCCTCATTCCGGAGGAGATCACCGAAGACATATCAACTAACACAATCAGAGAACATCAGCAAGCACCATCGATCAGCAGAGAAAAACAGTCGAACTCACAAAGAAGAACACTTAAACTCTGGAAATCAAGTACTGAATGCCAGAATCCTACAGCGAACTCAGGAACAACAGAAGCAAAGAACTTTCTCTCGAAGAATCGCTCTCGACGCACGACAACAGCCCTCGACCAACAGTTTACACTTTGTATTCACACACGACAAACACCTGTTTTACATTACAAACACTTGTACTTTACATTTCGAAGCATTTCCTTCATTTGTATTGTAATCATCGTATGACCGACACCAGTACCGAAGGACATCGCCCCTGATTGGCGACCATAGTGCAGCGACGACAGCCCTTGTCGTCCGCAGGTTTTTTCCTCGTTTGAGGTTTTTCCCGCGTCATCAAATCCCTTGTCTCCTTTATTCTTATCCTCGTCGCACGTTTTGTCGAAAGATCCTTTCTTTAGTTGTTTAAGTCCACATCGACCTTAAGTTGTCCCTTTGGTGCTATTTTTGGCATTAACAGTTTGGCGCCATCCGTGGGACATCATCTAGAGAAAATCCTCGATGAACGTGCACCTTACTAACGGATTCTTGGAGTTTCTTCTGTGCAACTTTTATTATTTTTCAGGTAAATGGCAAATTATCAAGATCCCATGATTCAACTCCAATCGGAATTTAATGCGGCTCGAAGCCAGATTCAAGCCCTGAAAAAAGAAAAAAATGCTCCGTCAAAAGTATCGCATGTGTCGCATCATCCAAGGGACTCGGGGGCTCGGAATACCCTTCACAAACTGAAAAATACCACGTTTGATTTTGAAAATCCTCGGTAAAAGGCGCTTATTGACTCCATGTTACGGTAACTGTGACATCTTACTCAAAACGACTATATACATATACTCTAAGTATATTTTCCTCGTATTATTTTCATCTAATATATGATCGTTGATTCAAGCATCAAAAGATCATTGGTCAAAACCAGCGACCACCCCCAATTTTTACATTGCAGGTTCGCAAGATCATATAAATACAGGTCTTACGATTTATATCGTGAGAAGCAAAGTCTCTACGACTTAAAACGCATATCGCAATTTATAGTCGTCTCATTTTTTCTTATGATCGCCAGTCATGGCAAACGCATGTTGCAACTTTTAGTTGTCTCACATTTTTTGTGATCACCAGTCACGACAGATACAGGTAAAAATTCTCGGTCGCCAATAAAAGCAACTTGCATATTGGAATCGCATCGCTAGTCATGGCATATGTCTTCAATAAAGACGACTTGTATACTGAACCTCATAATCACCAGTCATGGTAAGATGCATGTCAAAACACAAAAGTCGCCAATAAGAAATCCGAAGTAAATTCGTCGTGCGATATTCGAAATTGTCCGCGACAATAGATCCTAGTTCGTAAGCAACAGGACTCGACAGTTCTGTGAAGACCGCGACATCAAGCTGACAACCTCGACACCCAAGGGAAAGCGGTCAAGCGACACTTCATCAAGAACATCAAAGCTAAAGTCTTTCAAGAAGACGACTATGTTCCCCGTCGAGTGTTCCAAAGCACTCAAAAGCTCAATGCAGGTAAGCTTTCCACCAAATGGGAAGGTCCTTGTCATATCTCAGAAGTCATGGATAAAAAGGCCTATCGGTTTTCAACCCTCGACAATCAAGATATCCCACGTAGTGGGAATGCAACGCACCTGAAAAGCCAACGACCAACCTCTGACATTGTTTTACCGCAGGATCGCACGAAATTAGTTACTAAAGTCTATTATATGACTTAAGTCTCGCAGGATCGAACGATATATAAGTCTATCATACGATCTTAACCTCGCAAGGTCGCACGACATAAGTAATCAGGTCTATGACTTGATCATTCCATCACAAGAACACATGATTCAAAGTTCATCGTATGATCAAATCACACGATCATAAGGTCTAGCGACCCCACAATCTAAGTTCTTCAACTTAGAAAAACTTCATGTTCTGAATGAATGCTGTAATCCCATGCGCTTATGTTTGCTTATACGATTCAGGAATATAAAAGTCTTATGACTTACGTTCTAGTCGTTGTATTACAATGGATGCCCAAGTCGCACGACTTCTTGTTCATTTTTGTACTTAATGAATTTTTACAGTCGACATTACATCTGTCCATGACATGTACGAATCAGGTTCAATAGAAAGGTAAACTTTTTTCCGACTATCGCTAAAGCGAAACTTACAACTAGCTAAAAATGCTAGACACAACGTATCATAGGTCTCTAGCGACCATATCGGCTGTAAACGCCAGATCAAAGGTCTTTAACGACCAAATCGGCTCGAGCACCAGAACATATATCTCTAAACGACCATATCCGCTGTGAACGCCAGACCACAGGACTACGTCGACCGAGAACGCCAACCCGGCGACATGGACTTCTGTTTCCTCGATAGGAAAGCGTTCCCTGAAAGATGGGAGCAAATATTTCCTCAGATGAGGAAACAACGTCGTCCCGTCTAGGACACCAGCAACGTCGTCCCGTCTAGGACACAATCGGCCGATGACCCGCCCCCCTTGTCGGCAGACGCTGGGGACAACACCTTAGACACTAGCTTCGTTACTGTCGCCGGAAGCGCTGAACTTGGTGGTGTCGCGTCCATCGCGCCAGAACGGCTGGATGACGCCCTCGTCTCTTTAGGCGTGACAACTCTCGACGAAACGTTAGCCCGCGAAGACGGTTCCTTCAGGAGTACCATCCTTGTCTTCTTCAAGATTCCCGACCCAGCTGTCGGGGCATTCTTTCTCCTTTCCCGGCCTCGAAGGGCAGGCACAACTTGCGTCGCCTTCTTTGGCTGACCAAGTCAGTTTTCCTCTGATGATCTTAATAAAAGTAACACGTCTCCGTAGCAACGCATTTTATTTTAGTGCGAGATCTGAAATTCCACTGGCTTTGAAATTCAGATCTCGGGGGGCTAACTGTTTGGGTAAAAAATCACACCCTCGACCGACTTGGGAAATCCCCTCGACATGACCCATGGACATTGATTACCCTACCCCCAGCCGACAAAGATAATACCCATTATTATCATGTCCCCGGCATACGTTAATAACCGCGATAATTGGTTATTGAAAGACATCTTGTGTCAATAGTTATTCAAGATCGTCATCTTACATCTAATGATCGCACGTCACGTGTCGCATGTTACACGTCGCACGTCGTATGGCATACATCGTTAGCGACCTGTCGCTAGTCTTATGTCACTAGTCACACGTCACCAGTCTCATGTCGCCAGTTACGACTCATAGGTCTTACGTCGACAGTCTTCTGTCGACAATCTTATATCACTCTGGTCTTACGACCTGGTGGTCTCATGACGTGGTCCTACGACATCATCACCTTGGTCTTACGACCTAGTGGACTTACGACCCGGTCTTACGACCTGGTCTTGCGACATTTCTATAAGGCCATTCTTATATTAAGGTAAGGTCTTACAAGACGTTTACAATCGTATACATGGTGTTATACTTTGGCGACGGTCGTATGTTCCATAAGACCGACGTCCGAGACTTAAGACGGTCTTACGACTATACTAACCGTTAACAGTCAAACAGTTGTTTTCCTTTGTTCATTAATACAGGTCTACGAGCATTTATGAATGACCAGTAACAAAACCAATCATCAAAGACATTCAGAGCCCCGACAGCGGTTACGAAGTGTGCCATAAAGACACCATTTATAGCCAACGACTATAACCGATGAAGCCTATTATGAGCATTCAATCCGTCAATGAAGACAGCGACCGTTACAAAAGTCATCAAAGCACTTAATGAGCTAATTAAAGAGCACGAAGACTATAAAGACCAAGCTAAACCCTCATTCTGGAGGAGATCATCGAACACATATCAGCTAACACAATCAGAGAACATCAGCAAGCACCATCGAACAGCAGAGAAAAATAGTCGAACTCACAAAGAAGAACACTTAAACTCTGGAAATCAAGTACTGAAGGCCAGAATCCTACAGCGAACTCAGGAACAACAGAAGCAAAGAACTTTCTCTCGAAGAATCGCTCTCGACGCACGACAACAACCCTCGACCAACAGTTTACACTTTGTATTCACATACGACAAACACCTGTTTTACATTACAAACACTTGTACTTTACATTTCGAAGCATTTCTTTCATTTGTATTGTAATCATCGTACGACCGACACCAGTACCGAAGGACATCGCCCCTGATTGGCGACCATAGTGCAGCGACGACATCCCTTGTCGTCCGCAGGTTTTTTCCTCGTTTGAGGTTTTTCCTGCGTCATCAAATCCCTTGTCTCCTTTATTCTTATCCTCGTCGCACGTTTCGTCGAAAGATCCTTTCTTTAGTTGTTTAAGTCCACATCGACCTTAAGTTGTCCCTTTGGTGCAATTTTTGGCATTAACAACTTACACCGCCGCAAACCATGAAGGTCACATATGAGATCGGGGGGACGCAGGTACTGGTCCTAATCGACAGCGGAGCAACGCATAATTTTATATCTAAATAGGTGGTGGCACGACTGGGGTTAACAATTGCCCACACTGGATCGGTAAAGGTTCGTCTGGGCAATGACATGTTGGAACAAAGTACAAGAACTTGTAAAGGGATCGTGTTGTCGCTACCAGAACTGCAGGTGGTAGAGGATTTCTACCTGCTAGAGTTAGGAGGCTTAAATGTTATTCTCGGCATTAAATGGCTACGCACATTAGGAGATATGACCGTAAATTGGCGCGACTTACGCATGGTCTTTTGGGATGATGATCGACAGGTCACAATCACGGGCGACCCGAGCCTCTCCAAAACTTTGGTGTCATGTAAGTCCCTGTTCAGCCGAGGCAGCTGTTAATGCCAAAAATCGCACCAAAGGGACAACTTAAGGTCGATGTGGACTTAAACAACTAAAGAAAGGATCTTTCGACGAGACGTGCGACGAGAATAAAAATAAAGAGACAAGGGATTTGATGACGCAGGAAAAATCTCAAACGAGGAAAAAACCTGCGGACGACAGTGGGTGTCGTCGCTATACTATGGTCGCCAATCAAGGGCGATGTCTTTGGTACTGGCGTCGGTCGTACAATGATTACAATACAAATGAAGAAAATGCTTTGAAATGTTAAGTACAAGTGTTTGTTGTGTGAATACAAAGTGTAAATAACTGTTGGTCGAGGGCTGTTGTCGTGCATCGAGAGCGATACTTGAGCTTTCCTTCGAGTGTTCTTGAGTTCGCTGTAAGGTTCTGGCTTTCAGTACTTGATCTCCAGAGTTTGAATGTTCTTTGCTATGAGTTTGGATGATTTTCTCTGCTGTTTGGTGATATTCACTGATGATCGCTGATGTGTATTGGATGTTCAACTGATGGATCCCTAGAATGAGGCTTTAGCTTGGCTTTTATAGTCTTTGTGCCATTAATTAGCTCCTTGAATGCTTTGACTAACGGCTACAACGGTCGGAAACGGTTGCCGGAGTGATTATCCATAATGCTCTTCGTCCGTTACGACTACTTGTTGTTAATGGCTTTGACTCCTGCATTAAATACTTCACAAACGTAACAGGCAAGGTTAACGTTAGCTTTGATCGTAGGTGCAATGATCTTACGCGATGGTCGTACGGGACGGGCGATGCTATGGTCGGGCGTCATGGGAGACGTACGACTTACCTTTTATGAGAGACGACGGATGTTTTCTGGGTTCTTGTCGAGACCTTATCTTAATACAAGACTTGGATTATAACGTGCGTCTTACCTGCTCTGGTCGTGGTCGTACGACGTGATTTTATGCCCAAACAGTTTGCCCCCAAAATTTAAAAATTGAATGTCAAATTTAAGTTTTAAACTTTTCTTGTCGAATACTTGTGACCTGGGTTGAGGGACTCACCTGGTTGTCGTGGAACTAGACCGGTTCGCTTTTAACTGAACGAGAAGTTAAAAAGGGAACGAGGTCGTGACGTCATGATGACACACGATTGTGCTTACCAGCTGTCGATGACAGGTGTCGACGATCCCTGCGGTCATACGAAGGGACGAGAGCATGCGGTGATCATCAAAGGGCTCGACCTGACATGATCGACTGCATAAATAAAGATTATGATGGATCTTTTCTTGGCGATTTCCGTTCGTTTAAAACTTGCAAGAATCTTTGACCTAATTTAAGTTTTTCTGAGATCATATAAGATACGACTCTCCAGTTTGCGTATGCGGCGCAAGTCTGTCGCTAGAAAGCCTAGAAAAAACTGGGATATCTGGGGCCTTTCAGAAGTGCAAATCAATTTAACGGGGCTGGCAATGTCGACAGAGCCTAGAATCACCATTAAAAACGAAGAAGATCTCGACGACTTTAGAAGTCTAGCGAGGATTCCCATGGGGATTACCGTAAGCAAGGTTGGCAAGGTTCGACCGGAAATGTGCCCTGAGGGGTACGTTGTTATATACGAATACCCGTTCAAAATAGGCTTTCACTGGCCATATTCGCCTTTAGTCAAAGAGTTCATGTGTGAATTTGATCTTTCGCCGGGGCAATTGATGCCCTAGTTCTGGCGAGTTTTCTTGATCATCGAATGACTTACCTCCAATTGGAATCCACCGATGAATGTGAGGGACCTTCTGACGGCGTATAAGGTCAAGAACGACCGGTACCGTCGCTATAGTTTGTTTTCAAAGTTCAAGGGTGATCGTACCCTGGTTTTAAATACTGCAGTCAACGACCGTGGATGGAAGAAGAGGTACGTATTCATACGGGTGTCGACGCTGGACACTGATAGTGACTGGATTAGGGAGGGTTGGAATATGACGGGTGAGCCTTTGACTGTACGTTTTCATATTATTCTGTTGCTCGATTGTTTTTTTCGACTGATCTTCTTTTTTATGCGTAGATATTGATTTCGATAAGGTAAAGCCGGATGATGCTTCTCGGGCTAAGATCGAAAAGTTCTTGGAATTTAGTACTGAAGATCGGTCGTACGTCACGCGTCATTTGATAGACGAGGATGATGACACCGTTTTCTTGAGCGATAGAGTGAGTCTGGGTCGAGAGGAGAAAGAAGAAGAGGAGGACTCTGAGAAGACTGAGGAGGAAGAGAAGAGTGAAGAACCAGAGGTAGAGATAATTGGTAAGTATTTTTTTGTCTTCTTTTCGCTTGACCTGGTCTTTCTCTGTTCTGAATCGTCTAATTTCTTTCTTTTACCGTACAGGTGAATCTCAAGCGCAGGAGACATCTTCTGTTGCTAGAAAGATGGCCCAAGTCGAAGTAGCTCGCGAGGCGAGTGAGAAGGACGTTTCTACAACTGGGTCGGGAGTCCTGAAGAGAAAAGGGGTCCCGATAGCCGGGTCGGGCCTCTTAAAGAGGACAAAGGTGTCCGTTCTGAGGGAACCGTCTTTGAAGACGGGTAACCCATCAAGGGTTGCCTTGTCCAGGAAGGCGAAGGCGTCGGTTGCGTTTGACACGACCGGCGCAAAATCTGTGGATACTGCGCAACTGGCGACGATGTCTCCCGTCGTCCTATCCGGCCCTTCATCGTCGACAGGGGCAAAGGTGCGCAGAAGGGACCTGTGGGGGAAACGACGGTCAACTTTACGTTGCCGTCGGGTTTTCTGGACGACAATGTCTTGGACGAGGCGAAGTTGTTCCCCTATTTGGAAAAATATTTGCTTCCGTCTTTCAGGGAGCGTTTTGACGGGTTCTCTTTCGAGAAAAAAGAGTTCCATGCAGTTGTTCCCCCATTTGATAAGTCTTTCTTTCAAGACTTGTCGTTTGTCGTTGTCGTTTGTCGTTATTTACTAATGTCGCTCATATTATGATTCTTCAGGCGTTCCAAGCTTCCCTGGCACTGCAGGCCGAAACGACGAATATAGAGGTTTCAACGGCTTCTGTTACCAAAGATGAAGATGCAGCGTTAGCTAAAGAGAAAACTGCTTTGGAGCATGAAAAAGCGATGTCGGTGCGCCTTGACCATGCTCTGGACGAATTGGATGCCCTCAGTCATACAAGAGATGAGATAAACTAGTGTTTGAAGGAGTCCCTATCTTTGATGCGCGACCAGAGAGAGAAGTTGGAGGGGATGAAGGAGTCCGTAATCGCGAAGAGGAAGGAAGTCGAGGGAATCAAGGCTAAGGTGATAAATTTGAAGAAGGAGTCTGATGAGTTGAAGGACGAAAATAAGTCTTTCTTTTCTTATGCTCGACTTACTGCGCGTGCGGCAGTTATGCGTCGTCACCTACAAGGAAAGGATCCTTTGGCTTCAGCGTCAGATGAGCTGCGTCTCTTTTATGAGAGAGTCGGGACCGAGAGAGATCTCGACTTGGATGACGAGAAGGAGGTCGAAGAGGAGGTGGCTAGCGAGGGTTTTCAGGATGAGGTATCGGACAAGGTTGTGATCGATGCTTCTCCACAACCTTAGAAAAAATGTATTTGTTTGTTTGTGCTGCTCGACCGTTAGTGGTCGATTATATACTCGATGGTTTATATAATGAACGCAACTTTTGCTTATGCTTTATTCGAATCACATTAGATTATAAAGTCGAACATAAGATACATATGAAATCACGCGACTAAGGCACTCATTGTAATACGATAATAAGAACGTAAAACAAATAAAAACACGCGATTAAAGCATCCATTCAGGGTATAAAAGCTAAGAAACTTAGATGTAAGTTATTTAGGCTTTGCGATTGTACGACGAGATCGTACGAGGAATTTGCGCCGTATGCCCCTGTGGAGGGATAGTCAGGGAAGAAAATCCTGATTGTTTATGTCGTGCGATTCTGCGAATTTAAAGTCATCTAGTAGACTTAATGATTATTTTCGTGCGATTCTGCGATAATCTGTCGTGCGATTCTGCGATAAAACGATGTCGGGGGTTGGTCGTTGGCTAGCCAATGACCCTCCGATGCTTAAGTCAGTAAACGTTTTATGAGAAAAAATCGTATGAAAAAGAGTTAGAAATCATACCTTTCTCCTTCATGGGGTATTGCCCCCCTGTCATTTATTATCCTATTCTTTTCGGAAAGAAAGATAGGTTTTAAATGATAAGACGACACGACGATCCGACGAGATATCGTACGACAGGGCACCATAGCGACGTTTTCGACTCATTCTCGATCTTCAGGATTCCCAATGGCGTAGGGGATTTTAATTGACAACTTTTGTATGCTCGGGAGTCGACGGTTGATGGCTATTAGCTGGAATAGCGACATCGTCGATGATATCCTTGAGATTTCCTTTCAGGAAATGATACGCTAATTCCTTCTTCAATGCGATACAATCGTCTGTCGCATGACCATGATCGACGTGGAAGTCACACCACTTTGATTTGTCTTTCTTAGCATCGTCCAGGTCGGACTTCTTTGGCCATCGAATGGTAGCTTGAGCGGTCTTCAGAGCTCCGACTAAGTCCTTTGCAGATCCTTTGAATCCGTAAGAGGATATCTTGGGGTACTGAGTGACCTTAGTCGCGGTCTTGGCCTCTGCTTTTGTCTTGAAACGAACATTTGAAATTTGGTGCACGGGCTCTATTCTGGAAACAACCTTTGTCTTGAACTCTGGCTTTCTGACGCCTAACGACTTTTTGTCATCAGTGTGCTTGCGACGAAAGGCTGCGTCGTCCTCGACCCTCATATATTCTAAGGTTCGAGCTCGGACGTATTCGAAAGTCTCTGGGGGATACTTGGTCAGATCGATATATAGACCTGAACTATCGTCTAGACCACGCTTATAAGCTTCGATCGCAGTTTTGATGTCACAATTGCGGATACTGATCATTTCGGCATTGAATCTATTGAAATAATTCCGAATAGACTCATTGGTCTTCTGCACGACATAGTACATATCACTAGTCTGCTTTTCCATCTTACGGCTGCTGGCGAATTGCCGGGAGAATTGGTTGACCAATTCGGCGAACGACCCGATAGATTTGGGTTTGAGATTGATCAACCACTGGAGAGCTGGACCAGTGAGAGTCGCCCCGAAACTCTTGCACATGCATACTTCCTGGTACATGTGCGGAATCGAGATCGTCCACATGAGCTGCTTGTACTGCGCGACATGCTCGGTTGGATCGGTCACACCCGAATACTTGGGAGTGAAGGTAGGAATGTTATACTTCTTTGGGACCTCGACGGTGGCGATCTCGTCGATGAAGGGTGACTCCTGATACCCCGAGTGAGGCTCGACGTCGACAGGCACGACTGCCCCAGGCAACTTGGCGAGTAAGGACAGGACGCGCTCATTTTGGTCTTCTAACATCTTCAAACGCTGGGCGACGGGATCGTTAAGATCAGGATTTGCCCCTGTCGAGGGGTTGGTCCCTGGACTAGTGCCATTACCATGCGACGAACCATTGGTGTCTCCGTTGAATGGAACAAAATATGGCTGCGATCCAAAGTGGAATTGCTGCGGTCCATTCTGAAACGGCTGCGATCCTTGCTGGAAAGGCTGCGATCCACCGTGGAGTGGCTGAGATCCACCTTGAGGTCCATTCTGAAATGGCTGCTGAAATGGTTACGACCCCTGCTGGAAAGGTTGCGACCCTTGTAATGGCTTAGACCCATTATTCACGGGTGGTGGCCTTATATGCTGAGGAGGAACTGTCCCAAACTGAGGATTTGGGTTGAACGGCCCTGGCTGTTGATTCTGCGCGGATGAACCTAGATTCGGGACAAATGGTCTAGGGCCATTCTGGTCGAACGATCTTGGAATTGGGTTCTGCACGAACGGCCTAGGACCATTTTGAGGCCCAAGAGAATTTCTTAGCCGCGCGATCTCCTCAGCTGCTCTGCGATTCTGCTCTACCATTGCATTGAGCTAATTCCTAGCAACTTCGAGCTCCTGATACATCTGAGCAACAGCTTGCTGCGGATTTCCAGGGGCTGCCATTTTTCCTGCAATAGAGAGCAGAAAAAACTCCAAGAATCTCTTAGTAGGGTGCACGTTCGTCGAGGATTTTCTCTAGATGTAGTCCCACGGATGGCGCCAAACTGTCAATGCCAAAATCGCACCAAAGGGACAACTTAAGGTCGATGTGGACTTAAACAACTAAAGAAAGGATCTTTCGACGAGACGTACGACAAGAATAAAAATAAAGAGACAAGGGATTTGATGACGCAGGAAAAACCTTAAACGAGGAAAAAACCTACGGACGACAGTGGGTGTCGTCGCTATACTATGGTTGCCAATCAAGGGCGATGTCCTTGGTACTGGCGTCGGTCGTACAATGATTACAATACAAATGAAGAAAATGCTTCGAAATGTAAAGTACAAGTGTTTGTTGTGTGAATACAAAGTGTAAATAACTGTTGGTAGAGGGCTGTTGTCGTGCGTCGAGAGCGATACTTGAGCTTTCCTTCGAGTGTTCTTGAGTTCGCTGTAAGGTTCTGGCTTTCAGTACTTGATCTCCAGAGTTTGAATGTTCTTTGCTATGAGTTTGGATGATTTTCTCTGCTGTTTGGTGATATTCACTAATGATCGCTGATGTGTATTGGATGTTCAACTGATGGATCCCTGGAATGAGGCTTTAGCTTGGCTTTTATAGTCTTTGTGCCATTAATTAGCTCCTTGAATGCTTTGACTAACGGCTACAACGGTCGGAAACGGTTGCCAGAGTGATTATCCATAATGCTCTTCGTCCGTTACGACTACTTGCTGTTAATGGCTTTGACTCCTGCATTAAATACTTCACAAACGTAACAGGCAAGGTTAACGTTAGCTTTGATCGTAGGTGCAATGATCTTACGCGATGGTCGTACGGGACGGGCGATGCTATGGTCGGGCGTCATGGGAGACGTACGACTTACCTTTTATGAGAGACGATGGATGTTTTCTGGGTTCTTGTCGAGACCTTATCTTAATACAAGACTTGGATTATAACGTGCGTCTTACCTGCTCTGGTCGTGGTCGTACGACGTGATTTTTTGCCTAAACATCAGCCACCCCACCCCCACCAGTTATTTCGGGTGAAGTCCAGGCCGTGATCGACGAGCATCAGGACATTTTCGAGACGCCTTCCGGTCTTCCCCCATCTCGCAGCCATGAGCATGCTATCACCCTGCACGAGGGAACCCCTCCCATTAGCGTGCCACCATACCGTTACTCCTTCGTACAAAAATACGAAATTAAAAAATTGGTCTGGGAGATGTTACAAGCGGGCGTCATTCAGCCTAGTACTAGCCCTTTTTCTAGTCCAGTGCTGTTGGTAAAAAATAAAGACGGTAGCTGGCAATTCTGTGTGGACTATCGGGCCTTGAACAAAGCGACGGTTTTAGATAAATTTCCGATACCCGTCATCGATGAACTGCTAGATGAACTTAACGGTGCCACGATATTTTCCAAGCTAGATCTTAAATCAGGCTACCATCAGATTCGCATTAAACCAGAAGACGTGCCAAAAACCGCGTTTCAAACGCACGACGGGCACTATGACTTTTTAGTGATGTCGTTCGGGTTAACCAATGCTCCAGCTACATTCCAATCGCTGATGAATAAAGTTTTTCCGCCCCTGTTAAGGCGTTTCGTGCTAGGGTTTTTCGACGACATACTCGTTTATAGCAAAACAACGACGAAACACTTGAAGCATTTAGCGACGGTTTTCCAAGTACTACGTGTTAATGCCAAAAATCGCACCAAAGGGAAAACTTAAGGTCGATGTGGACTTAAACAACTAAAGAAAGAATCTTCTGACGAGACGTGCAACGAGGATAAAAATAAAGAAACAAGGGATTTGATGACGCAGGAAAAACCTCAAACGAGGAAAAAACCTGCGGACGACAGTGGGTGTCGTCGCTATACTATGGTCGCCAATCAGGGGCGATGTCCTTGGTACTGGCGTCGGTCGTACGATGATTACAATACAAATGAAGGAAATGCTTCGAAATGTAAAGTACAAGTGTTTGAACGTAAAAACAGGTGTTTATCGTGTGCGAAACAGAGTATGAACTGCTGGTCGAAGGCTGCTGTCGTGCGTCGAGAGCGATGACTTGAGCTTTTCTTCGAGAGAAATCTCTTTGCTTATGTTGTTCTTGAGTTCGCTGAGTGATTCTGGTCTCCAGTACTTGATTTGAGTGTTCTTCTTTGTGAGTTCGGGAGCGTTTTCTATGCTGTTCGATGATGTTAGCCAATGTACGCTGGGTGTTAACTGATGTCCTTTGGTGTGAAGACTTATCTTGGTATTTATAGTCTTTGCGTAATTAATTAGCTCCATTAATTCTTTGATCAACGGCTACAACGGAAGGAAACGGTTGCCGGAGTGAATATCCATAATGATCTTCGTCCGTTACGGTCGCTTGCTGTTTAATGATTGTGTCGGTTATAGTCGTAGCTCCTTAATGACTTTTACTCCTGCATTAAACACTTAACAAACGGTCATGGTGAATGTTAGCTTTGGTCGAAGTCCCACGTCCTTATATAATAGTCGTGCGGATCGGGCGACGCTATGGTCGAGCGTCAGGAGGGACGTACGACTTACCTTTTACGGGAGACGGCGGATGTTTTATGGTTTCTTGTCGAGACCTTATCTCAATGCAAGATTTGGATTATAACGTGCGTCTTACCTGTTTTGGTCGTAGTCGTACGACGTGATTTTTTGCCCAAACAGTTTGCCCCCAAAATTTGGAAATTGAATGTCAAATTTATGTTTTAAATTTTGCTTGTCGAACGCTTAGACTTGTGATCTGGGTTGAGGGACTTACCTGGTTGTCGTGGAACTAGACCGGTTCGCCTTTAACTGAACGAGAAGTTGAAAAGTTGTGACGTCATACTGCCGCACGATGATGCTTACCAGCTATCGAGGATAGGTGTCGAAGATTCAGATAGGTATGGACGCGTGTTGATCATCAGCGGACTCGACTTGTTGCGATTTCCTGCATATATAAAGATCACAATGGGTTGTTTTCTTTAGAGCTTTTATTTAAAAGTTTTATGTTTCTGATGAGGCCCTTCTCTAGAATCTCGACTTTGTTCAAATCTTGGGTGGTTGGAGATCTATCAAGGGTTGCGATACCCGAATCGTTGACGATGTTGGTTACGATGTATGTGTATTCTGCGCACCTGGCGACGATGTCTTCTGCCACGTCAACCCTTTCGTCAGCCGACAGGGGCGGGGGTGTAAAGACGGGAGAGAACGAGGAGGAACTTATGGTGATCAGTTTTGTGCTGTCGCCGTCCTTCTCGTTTGACTACGTCCTCGTCGGGATGAAGTCACTTCCGCATCTGGGGAAACATCAGCCCTTAGTTTCCGAGGAGTGTTTTCAAAGGATCTCTATTGGAGAGATAGGGCTGTGTTTAGCCGAACTGGCATTCCTTGTAAGTTTTTCTTTCAAAACTTGTGTTATCGATGTTCTTTAGCTGAATGTTTTGCTAACATGTTCCTTCTGTATTTGACAGATGTTCCTGTTTCTTCTCATCAAGTGTGTGAAGGCAGAGAAAATGTTGGAGTGGAGGTCGATCGTCGAGAAGAATATATTCCTTCCTCCAACCTTAACATTAATCTTAAGAGCCACATTCTCAGAGTGTCGATGCGTAAGGAGTTGGAAGATAACTCCTAATATACTCATTTGATCCTTGCATCAGTTCTTCGAGATTGATAGGATTTCGAAGATCGAGATTTTTGAACAGAGCTTGCCATCGACGTGCTTCTTTAGTTCTAGGGTAGATTTTTGAGCTAGACTTTTTATGTTCGGGTTGTTGGTATGCAATTACTTTTGACTTTGTATTTACTTGTCCGACTATCGGTCGTTCATATGTAATCGTTCAATGAAGTTCCTTCTTTTGCTGAACTCATGTTTTCAATTACATATGTCGTGGATAAATGTAATATTGATCATAAGATTCGTTAAGTATGAAATAAACGGAGGATCGTGCGACTTAGGCTTTTATTGCAATATAACGGTTGAAACATAAATCATGTATTTGGACTGTAATAATAAACACAAATATATATCATCGATGTGTTAGAACATACAAAGTTTTTCTAAGTTCCAGAAACTTAGATCGAGGGATCGTTTAGACTTTGCGATCGTACGATTAGATCGTATAATGAGTTTGTATCGTATGATGAAATTCCAGAATGTATACCCCTGTGTTAAAACAATTAAGGGGGTGTTTGGGAGTGCTTATATTTTTAACTTATGCTTATTTGCTTATGTGGTGAGGAAAAACAGTTTTTAAAAAGTGTTTGTTAAAAATTGAGGGTAAAAAGGTAATTTGGATAGATAAGGAAATAAGGAGAAGGAAATAAGTAGGTATGGAATGACTTATCAAAAACAACTTATTTGTGGTGAGGAGAAGCAAATAAGCACTTTTGATTTTTTCTATCCAAACACTCCAAATAGCTTATTTGCGGTGGGGAGAAGCTATAAGCAAATAAGTCAAAAATATAAGCACTCCCAAACACCCCCTAAGTCACACACTCGGGTGCTCTTGTCGTGCGTACCTGCGACAAAGTTCGTTAGAGGTCGGTAGATCTCACGACATTCACCGTCGTGTAAAAAAAACAAAAAACTTTGCATGAGAGGAAGGCGACTCTAAAAGAAATATTTTTTCAGATGCGTCGCGTTTCAACTTCGCGGGATTTCTTGATTGTCGAGGGTCTGAAGTCGATAGGCTCCTTTACCAACGACTTCAGAGGCGCGGTAAGGTCCTTCCCACTTAGTAGAAAGCTTACCTGCGTTGAGCTCCTGGGTGTTTGGGGATACTCGATGGAGGACGTAATCGCCTTCTTGAAAGACTTTAATTTTGACGTGCTTATTGAAATGTCGCTCGACTGCTTGCTTCTGCGACGCCATCCTGATCAAGGCGGATTCTCTGAGCTCTTCTAGGGCATCGAGGTCATGACTTAAATCAACCAAGTTGTGGTCGATGGAAGTGTGCCTCGAAGTCGGGAGATGAACTTCGATTGGTAGGACGGCCTCACAACCGTAGACGAGAGAGAAGGGGGTTTGTCCTGTGGACGTGCGGGGTGTCTTGCAATTTTCCCATAGGACTGAAGGGAGTTCTTCAACCCATCTTCCTTTTGCAGCTTTTAATCGTTTCTTGATCGAGGCTACAATAGTCTTATTACTCGACTCGACAAGTCCATTGGCTTGGGGATATCTGGGAGTCGAGGTCGTCAGCTTGATGTTCCTATCTTCACAGAACTGTCGGGTCCTGTCGCTTATGAATTAGGATCCATTGTCGCAGAAAATTTCGGATGGAATCCCAAACCTGCATATGATGTTAGTTTGGATAAAAGAGATGACTTCTTTATCCCTGATTTTGGAGAAAGCAGCCGCTTTGACCCACTTGGAAAAATAATCAGTAAGTACGAGGAGGAATACCTTTTGTCCTGGAGCGGGTGGTAGTTTGCCGACAATATCCATTCCCCATCTCATGAAGGGCCATGGGATAAGTGTCGAGTGCAAAGGTTCCGAAGGTTTATGAGACATACCTGAGTGTCGTTGACAGGGGTCGCAATTCTGGATGTACTTGACAGCGTCTTGTCGCAGTGTTGGCCAAAAATACCCTTGTCGGGATATACGATTAGCTAAACTACGACCTCTTGAATGATTACCACATTCGCCGTCGTGCATCTCTTGGAGGATTTTCTGGGCTTGGTTTTTGCTGATGACGCACCTTAAATTTAAGCCCGTCGATGATCGCCGATAAAGCTTATTTTCGATCATGACGTAGTTAGATGCTTTGAATCTGATTTTTCGAGCCTCCATTTTATCTTCGGGGAGTTGGTCGTGCACGAGGAAATTTCGAATATCGCGTGTCCAATCATCTTCTTCGTCTTCGATCTGGATGACGTCTGCATTTCCAATGGACGTCGTTGCCAGGTGAATCATAGGAATAACATCAAATATTGGTTCAACTAAAGCGGACCCAAGGTTTGACAATGCGTCGGCCTGAGTCTTCTGGTTTCGTGGAATCTGATTTACTACCAGCAGGGGATCGCTCTTGACATGCAGTGCGGTTTCCCCCGAGTCGTGGGCCATATTCATTCCCATGATCAGGGCTTCATACTCAGCCTCGTTATTGGTGGTTTTGAAGTCGCATCGGACCGAGTATACCATCTTCCCCCCCTGTGGCGACTTTAAGACGACGCCCAATCCAGAGCCTCTAATGTTGGATGATCCATCGACATATATGATCCAAGGCACGTCGTCGTGAGTTGCCACAATTGATACTTCGAGTTCTGCTTGTTTCTCTAATTCAGGGCTGAAATCAGCAATGAAGTCTGCCAAGGCTTGCGATTTGATCGCGGTCCTGGGCTTGAAATCGATGTCGTAACTGCGAAGATATATACTCCATTTTGCCAGGCGACCTGTCAACTCAGGTTTTCTTAAGACAGACTTAAGGGGAAAGTTAGTTACAACAGTAATGGGATGCGACTCAAAATAGTGTCGCAGTTTTTTAGCAGCTGTGACTAGCGACAAGAGCAATTTTTCCATAGAGTAATACCTGGTTTCTACATCTAGAAGAGATTTACTTACATAATAGATCGGCAATTGCTGTTTTTCATCTTCTCGTGTCAGAACAGCACTTACTGCATTTGGGCAGACAGCCAAATACAGCTGTAGGATCTCATGATCGTGAGGTTTTGACAACAGAGGAGGCGACGCCATGTATTCCTTGAGTTTTTTCAAGGCATGTTCATGATCATTGGTCCAGTCGAAGCCCCTACTTTTCTTGAGGACATTATAGAATAGATGACATTTATCTGAAGATCGGGAGATAAACCTGTTTAGAGCTTCTACTCGACCGGTGAGTTTCTGGACTTCTTTGAAATTTCGAGGAGATTTGATCTCAATGATGGCCTTGATTTGGTCGGGGTTAGCCTCAATGCCTCGACGAGTGACCATATAACCCAGGAACTTCCCGGCACTAACGCCAAAGGAACATTTCGTCGGATTGAGCTTCATGTTATACTTTCGGAGGATGTCGAACGATTGCCTGAGTTGATCAATGTGATCACTCGCTTGCTTCGACTTCACTAACATGTCGTCGATATATACCTCCATCGTGTCTCCAAGATGGTCTTTGAACATCTTGTTTACCAGCCGTTGGTAGGTAGAACCTGCATTCTTTAGTCCGAAAGGCATAACTTTGTAACAATAAATACCTCGATCCGTCATGAAAGCGGTTTTCTCTTGGTCGTCAACGTGCATTAAAATTTGGTTGTATCCAGAATAGGCGTCCATGAATGTTAATATTTCATGCCCCGCGGTTGCATCGACCATGGCGTCAATATGAGGTAACGAGAATGGATCCTTTGGACATGCTTTATTGAGATCGGTGAAGTCGATACAGACCCTCCATTTTACATTCTTCTTGGCTACGACCACGACGTTAGCGAGCCAATCAAGATATTTTACCTCTCGAATCTTTCCTGTCTTGAGGAGGTTGTCGACCTCATCATTTATTACTTTATTTCTTTCAGGAGCGAACTTGCGACGTTTTTGCTTGATAGGTTCGAACGAAGGATCGACGTTAAGCTTATGAGCAATGACATTGGGGTCAATATCAACCATATCTTCATGTGACCAGGCGAAGCAATCAGCATGTTCCCGCAAAAAGGATATGAGTTTTTCTTTAATGTGGGGATTAAGGGATGAGCCCACAAGAATCTTTTGATCGGGTTTGCTTTGATCTAGAACGATTTACTCCAAATGATATTCGTCGACAGCTGCTGGGGAGTTTTGTGCATTTTCTAAGCTCGCGTGTACGGGTATAACGGCTTGTTCTGGATTCCCGTTATCCGCCATTTTCATGCGACAGAAAACAGAAGAAACTCCAAGAAACTATTAGTAGAATGCACGTTCGTCGAGGATTTTCTCTAGATGTAGTCCCACGGATGGCGCCAAACTGTTAATTTCAAAAATCGCACCAAAGGGACAACTTAAGGTCGATGTGGACTTAAACAACTAAAGAAAGAATATTCCGACGAGACGTGCGACGAGGATAAAAATAAAGAAACAAGGGATTTGATGACGCAGGAAAAACCTCAAACGAGGAAAAAATCTGCGGACGACAGTGGGTGTCGTCGCTATACTATGGTCGCCAATCAGGAGCAATGTCCTTGGTACTGGCGTCGGTCGTACGATGATTACAATACAAATGAAGGAAATGCTTCGAAATGTAAAGTACAAATGTTTGAACGTAAAAACAGATGTTTGTCGTGTGCGAAACAGAGTATGAACTACTGGTCGAAGGCTGCTGTCGTGCGTCGAGAGCGATGACTTGAGCTTTTCTTCGAGAGAAATCTCTGTGCTTCTGTTGTTCTTTAGTTCGCTGAGTGATTCTGGTCTCCAGTACTTGATTTGAGTGTTCTTCTTTGTGAGTTCGGGTGTGTTTTCTCTGTTGTTCGATGATGTTAGCCAATGTACGCTGGGTGTTAACTGATGTCCTTTGGTGTGAAGACTTAGCTTGGTATTTATAGTCTTCACGTCATTAATTAGCTCCATTAATGATTTGATCAACGGCTACAACGGCTGGAAACGGTTGCCGGAGTGAATATCCATAATGATCTTCGTCCGTTACGGTCTCTTGCTGTTTAATGATTGTGTCGGTTATAGTCGTAGCTCCTTAATGACTTTTACTCCTGCATTAAACACTTAACAAACGGTCATGGTGAATGTTAGCTTTGGTCGAAGTCGCACGTCCTTATATAATAGTCGTGCGGATCGGGCGACGCTATGGTCGAGCGTCAGGAGGGACGTACGACTTACCTTTTACGGGAGACGATGGATGTTTTCTGGTTTCTTGTCGAGACCTTACCTCAATGCAAGATTTGGATTATAATGTGTGTCTTACCTGTTTTGGTCGTAGTCGTACGACGTGATTTTTTGCCCAAACACTACGCAACAACCAACTTTATGCTAATCGAAAGAAATGTTGCCTTGCGCAAAAACAAGTGGAATATTTGGGTCATATAATTTCGGAAAAAGGCGTGTCTACTGATCCAGCCAAGATCAGCGCCATGGTGGAATGGCCAATCCCTAAGACGTTGTGAGAACTCTGCGGGTTTTTAGGACTAACTGGGTACTATCGCAAGTTCGTCCAAGGGTACGGAAAAATCGCGATAGTTTTAGCAGTACAGAAGTGGCGGCCCTATCTTCTGGGTCGAAAATTTCTAATCCGTACCGACCAACGAAGTTTAAAGTACCTTCTAGAACAGCGCACGATATCGAAGGACCACCAAAAATGGTTGTCAAAACTGCTCGGATATACTTTCGACATTGTTTACAAACCCGGAAAATAAAACGGGGCCGCTGATGCTCTGTCCCGAAAGAAACCAGATGTGCAACTTCAAGAATTGACAACAACTTGAAAAAATCGACTGGTAAGAGCTATGGAAGGATTTGGAATCAGCGACTGAAATTGCTAACATGAAACAGAAACTTATTCATGGGGAAGCGGTGCCGCATGGTTATAAATTGGAATCGGGAAGGGTGATGTATCACGGGTGGTTGGTTCTTGACCGGAAATCACGTTGGATTCCAAAATTATTCCGTGAGTTTCATGACGGGTGTTAATGCCAAAAATCGCCCAAAAAAACAACTTAAGGTTGATGTGGACTTTTAACAACTAAAGAAACGTATCTCAAGACCAAGCAACACAATCGAAAGAGAAAAGTAAACAAGACAAGTGATTTGGTGACGCGGAAAACCCCAAAACAAGGGAAAAAACCGCGGTCGACTTGTGAGAGTCGACGGTGCACTATAGTCGCCAAACAGGAGCGAAAGTCCTTTTGTAACAGGTGTTTTCTGTACAACAGATTACAAATAAATGTAAAAATAGACTTAGTCGTGTGTAAATGCCGTGTGTCGTGTGTAAATCGTGTGAAAAAAGCCTGCTGTCGTGCGGTTCGAACTGCTGTCGTGCGAAGGTAGCTTCAGCGATATTTGTTCGAATGCTCTGTAGATTGCTGTGTTTTCGTTGTGAAATAGCTTAGAAAATAGATGAAGCAGATATAGATTTCGTTAGATCAGATCAGATAGCCTTTTCGGTTGCAGAACATGCCTTTATATAGCTTCCGCTGGTCATTAAATGTGTCTTTATGGATTGCTTTGTAACCGCTGTCGGGATTTAAATGCCATTGATGACTTGTCCGTTACTGGCCGTTTGCACCATGAATGCTCGTGGACCTGCATTAATGAACAAAAGAAACGGGTGTTGACTGTTAACGGTTAGTATAATCGTACGACCGTCTTAAGTCTCATACGTCGGTCGTTCGGAACGTACGACCAGCACAAAAAGATACGACCGAGCACTCGTCCGTAAACAACTTGTAAGACCTTATCTAAATGCAAGAGTGGTCTTATGAAAGTGTTATCTGATTTTTCTACCATCGGTCGTGAGGTGTGATTTTTTACCCAAACAGTTTGCCCCCAAAATTTGAATTTGAGGCGTGAAATTCGAATTTTAAATCTGACGAAGTGTTTTAACACGTGTCGCACAGGGAGAGAGTCTGGTTGAATTCCAACCGTCTTGGTTCGATTTGGATTGGAGGAAGTGATAAGGTCGTGACGTCACGACGGCGTGTCATAGGCGAAAGGACGTTTAGAGGACATGTGTCATCCATCGGCATGATGCATGGGAAAATGCGATGGACATGTGTCGTCCATCCAGAGGGTCTACCTGACACGATGTTACTATAAATATCGCGATCGTCGACATTACTTCTTTTTTACGTTTGCAATACATTTTCGAGAGAAAGAGTCGGAGGATTTTTACTGCTAGTCGATCATTCGAGGTTTTTAGACACGTAAGGTACAATCTTTTACCCCTCTTTTCAGCATGCGAATAAAGTCGATAGCCAAGAAGGCTTCTACGTATAAGGACCTTATGGACCTATAAGTAGCACAGGTTTTTGTGCCTGACTTTTCTGTCTCCTCCGAGCCGGCGAGCTCTTTACAATAGAAGGAGGAGGTGGAAGCTTTTAGGTTATCGGCGGGTATTTCCGCCGAAATCCGTTTATACACTCCCGACCAACTTAGATCGGCGGGGTGTCTAGGAGGATTTTTTGTCCTGTACAAGTATCCTTTTAGAATAGGATTTAGATGGCCGTTTACTCCCCTGGTTAGGGAGTTATTAGGTATTTTCGACTTATCTCCTGGTCAGATCCTGCCCGAACTTTAGCAAATCTTTCAGGAGATCGATCGGATCACCGGTGATTGAGATGTTCCTTTCACGGTGCGTGATCTGTTGACGGTGTTTGACGTGAAGTCGGATATCAATCACCGTTATAGCCTATCCTCTAGGCTAAGAGGAGGACATACGTTGGTTCCTGACACCCTGGTCCGCGATCATGGGTGGAAGGCCAAATATGTTCTCGGTCGTGTACGGACGCTTGGTCGTATAGACGCGGATACTTCCTGGGTCGCGTCTGGGTGGAACACCAGCGGTATATAAATTTTGTTTTGTCGTACGTCTTTTAGTACTTGACTTTGTCCTTTGCTAATCTTTTGTTGCTTGTTTCAGATATCAATTTTGCGGGGATCGGTCCTGCCGCTGATTCTCAAGAAAAGGTTGCGAGACTTTTTTCTTATGGGGTCGTAGAGTTATTTGACTCTCTTAGTCGTACGACCGTCAGCACTTCAGAAGCTGAAGGGAGAAGTCAACAAGAGACTTCCACAAGTAAGTGTCCATTAATCACACGTTTTCTGCTTTTTTTTAGTCGTACGACGGCATCTGACACTTTTATTTTTTATAGGTGGTTCATATATGCAGTCGGCTTCGGGTAAGGCGAAGAGAGAAGCCCAACTGGCCTTGGCTAAAAAGGCCAAGGAGCTGAAGAGGAAGGATCCTCCGACTTCGGGGTCAGAGGTTTTGAAAAAGACCAAGTTAGTTCCCCCGAGGGAACCGTCGTCGATGGGTGGAGAGCCATTAAAGGTCTCCACCCCCGAGCAGGCGAAGACGTCTTCGGACGTGCCATGGGTGACACCGACGTCGCCTGGGTCATCTACTGCGGAGGAGAAGGGGAAGGGTCCTCAGACTGAGGGGTCCCCTGAAGTTACGACGGTGAACTTCCCGTTACCGTCGGACTTCTTGTTGGACGGTGTCCTGGATAGGGCAAAGATTTTCCCTAACTTGGGAAAATTCCTCCTACCAGCCTTCAAAGATCGTTACCGCGGCACTACCGTGGACGAGACAGGGTCTCACGTCGCAGGCATGGCCTTCCTGGTGAGTTATTTCATTTTCGTCGTATGTTTCCTCTATGATAAGATAGACTTATCATTTTTCATGCGACTGCAGGCGTTTCAGGCATCGTTGTGCCTTTTCATCCAACTGGAGGAGCTCCAGAAGGTCGAACCTTGCATCGCTGAGAAACTTCAGTGAGCGCAAAAGGATGAGCGTAAAGCTCGAGAGGATGAGCGGGCGGCTAAGGCCAAGGCGGAGGCTCTCGCCGTTCAAGTGGACGATCTCAAGGGTCTTCTGGAGACGTCGTCGCTGGAGAAGGAGGATCTCCAGAATCGCTTCAAGGAGACGTTGGAGAGGGCCTCTGCTTATGAAGCAAAGGTGACGGCGAATAAAGCTTCCCTCACCGTGGGCAGAAAACAGGTGGGGGAGCTCAAGTCGTCGGTTAAGGCCGCTGAGGCCAAGACGGGGGCCTCGGAGGAGAAGCTCCTCTCGTTTGAGGCGTTGACCCGTCTGAAGGTCAGGGCGGCAATTATACGCCGTCACCTGCATGGGAAAAACCCTTTGGCTGGCGCAGAGGCCGAGGTCGCGTCCTACCTCGAACACGTCGGAACCGAAGAGGATCTCGATCAAGAGGATAGGGTCGACGGCACTGACTCAGCGGAAACCAAGACGGGTGGTGCGGAAGACGAGGGTGGAGTCTACCAGGGCCCTCGATGAGCTTTTGTAATTTGTATTTCTTTCTAGGGCGACCGTTGGTGGTCGTGCCTTTGTCTTGTACCATCTTTGGATTAATACAAGTATGTCTTTCATTATACTTTCGTGTGCTTTACTTTGTTGTAAATAAACAAAATAAGCTAGTTTAGAAAGTAGTAAGGCGAACATAGAATTATACGACAGAGGTACATATAACTTTGGAAGTAGTCGGGCGACCGGGGCGAAAAAATATTCTAAGTATGGAATTCAAGTCATAAGACTTTGATTCCGACACTTAGTTTAAAGAACACCTGTGATGATCATAAGACCTGTTGTAATGAATCATTAGATTCCTTTTGTGATACGCAAGTCTCAGAGACTTTGTCTTCTTACGATGTGGGTCATAAGACTAACATTCATGCGATCTTGCGAGCCTGCAATGTAAGACTTGGGGGGTGGTCGTTGGTTTGACCAACGACCCTCCGATGCTTAAGTCAGTGGTCATTTGTCGAAATAAATCGAAAAATAATAATTCAAAAGAAGTACTTTTTCAGATGTACTGCGTTCCAGCTTCGTGGGATGTCTTGGTCGTCGAGGGTCTGAAGCCTATAAGCACCCTTTCCAACGACCTCAAATATTCGATAAGGTCCTTCCCACTTAGTGGACAACTTACCTGCATTTGGTTCCTTAGTGTTCTGGAACACCCGTCGCAAGACATAGTCACCTTCCTGAAAGATTTTTGCCTTAACATTTTTATTGAAATGTCACTCAACGACTTGTCGTTGAGATGCCATCCTGACTAAAGATGACTCTCTTAGCTCTTCAAGAAAGTCGAGGTCGTAGCTTAGGTCTACCGAATTATGATTGAAGGACGTGTGTCTCGATGTCGGGAGCTGTATTTCAATAGGTAAGACGGCTTCACAACCGTAGACCTATGAAAACGGTGTTTGTCCTGTCGATGTTCAGGGCGTCGTACGATTGGCCCATAGGACCGATGAGAGTTCTTCGACCCACTTCCCTTTTGCGGCCTTAAGTATTTTCTTGATTGAATTGATGATGACTTTATTGCTCGATTATGCAAGACCGTTAAATTAGGGATAACGTGGGGTTGAGGTCGTAAGTTTGATACTACGGTCCTCACAAAATTGTTGTGTACGATCGCTTATGAACTATGACCCATTGTCACACGCGGTTTCGGAAGGGATTCCGAACCTGCATAGGATGTTAGTCTGGATAAAAGAAATAACTTCTTTGTCCCGAATCTGGGAGTAAGCGGCTGCTTCTATCCACTTAGAAAAATAATCTGTAAGGACCAAAAGAAAGACCTTCTGCCCTGGGGCAGGAGGTAATTGTCCAACGATGTCCATTCCCCACCTCATGAAAGGCCATGGAAATAAGGACGTATGTAAAGGTTCAGAGGGTTGGTGGATCATACCTGAATGTCGTTGACATGCGTCACAGCCTTGGACGTACCTGGTGGCGTCTTGCCTTAATGTCGGCCAATAATAGCCTTGCCGTGAGATACGATTTGCAAGACTACGGCCAACTGAGTGGTTGCCACACTCGCCATCGTGCATCTCCTTTGAGATATTTTGTACCTGTTCGGAATTGTCGATGCATCTTAGATTTAGACTCGTCGACGAGCGTCGATAGAGTCTGTTAATGCCAAAAATCGCCCAAAAGAACAACTTAAGGTTGATGTGGACTTTTAACAACTAAATAAACGTATCTCAAGACCAAGCAACACAATCGCGAGGAAAAAGTAAACAAGACAAGAGATTTGTTGACGCGAAAAACCCCAAAACGAGGGAAAAAACCGCGGTCGACTTGTGAGAGTCGACGGTGCACTATAGTCGCCAAACAGGGGCGAAAGTCTTTTTGTAACAGGTGTTTTGTGTACAACAGATTACAAATGGATGTAAAATAAACTTAGTCGTGTGTCGTGCGTAAATCGTGCGAAAAAGTCTGTTGTCGTGCGGTTTGAACTGCTGTCGTGCGGAGCTGCTTCAGCGATATTTGTTCGAATGCTCTGTAGATTGCTATGTTTTCGATGTGTAATTGCCTAGAAAATAGATGGAGCAGATGTAGATTCGGTTAGACCAGGTCCCTTTTTCGGTTGCAAAGCTGGTCTTTTTATAGCTTCCTTTGGTCATTAAATATGACTTGATGGCTTGTCTCGTAACCGCTGTTGGGATTTAAATGCCATTGATGACTTGTCCGTTACTGGCCGTTTGCGTCATGAATGCTCGTAGACCTGCATTAATGAACAAAAGAAACGGACGTTGACTGTTAACGGTTAGTATAATCGTACGACCATCTTAAGTCTCACACGTCGGTCGTACGGAACGTACGACCAACATAAAAACGTACGACCGAGTACTCGTCCGTAGATATCCTGTAAGACCTTATCTAAATACAAGAGTGGTCTTATGGAAATGTTATCTGAGTTTTCTAGTGTCGGTCGTGAGGTGTGATTTTTTACCCAAACAGTTTGCCCCCAAAATTTGAATTGTAGGCGTGAAATTCGAATTTTAAATCTGACGAAGTGTTTCGACATGTGTTGCCTGGGGAGAGAGTCTGGTCGGATTCCAACCGTCTTGGTTCGATCTGGATTGGAGGAAATTAGATGGTCGTGACGTCACGACGGCGTGTCAGAGGCGAAAAGACGTTTAGAGGACAGGTGTCGTTGATAGGCGGGTTTACACCCCCCCTAAATCTAGCCGCAAGTGTACGGGTCGAAGTCAAGTAATAGTACTTTAGAAGTACGAGTATCGAATCACGGGGAACTAGGAACTTGTCAGGATCGATTCCAAACAAGAATAATTATACTTAGAAATCAGAATTAAAGAATCTTGTGGAATAGAACTTTAATTCAAACACACTCAATGAACAACTAATCAGAAAACACAATCTGTTTGTATTCAATACTTCAACTCACAAGTTTACAACCAAACCTCAATCTTGTTGAACAGGCTCAACAAGACGACTTCTACTTCTCTAGAAATAGGGTTCTATACCTTGAGGTTAATTCTCTCTAAAACAAAAACGAATTCTAAAAATCTCTTCGAATAGCTATCTATCAAAATCTATTTATACTAAATAATTACAAGATAACTATCAAAACAAAATTGATCTTCAGAATATTCTTTCATGCCTATCTTCAATCATTCCATCTTTATCTCCAACATTCTCGCATTCCATAATTATGATCACAAGCAGTATTAACATCGTTATGCACAAGCAGTACTAACAATGTTCCAGCAGCATTAACTGTTACTTGTAGTACTAACTTTGCTCTGGCAGTAGTATTGTTGTTCTGGCAGTACTAACCATACTTGGCAAATCTTCAGTTCCCAACAATCTCCCCCTAACTTGACTTTTTAGGTTTAGAAGTCAAGTTCTTCAGATGATGCTTCCAAAACCTAATCATGAACACATAAATCAGGATTAAAACCCAGGCTTTGATTGATAATCCTTCTCACCAAGTATCTTCCCATTTCAGAATCCTTGTTGCAAGCCAACTTAGCATGTAGAATTCCATTCAACCTTTTCTTGCTGTGCTTGTATGCAACATCCACCAAATAATACTCATGATATGTATAGTCAAGTGTGATGACATACACTCCACATTTTTCAATGAGCATCCAGTTGGTAATGGCTTGAAAATTTCTTTCTATCATATACTGAACTGCTTCTGGTTTGAACATTAGGCACAGGTATTCAAGAACCAATTTGGTGATAGACATCCCTTTCTCATTCAGCATATTTCCATACAGCTTCATTCCAACCTTGTACATCTCCTCTACGTCAGATCTAGAGCACATTCTGATAAGTCTTCCCCATGTAGAACAGACCTCATACTTCCCATCTGCTCTTTTGACTCTAATGTACTCCTTTCTCTGATCTACCAAGGTATCCCAGAAGATGATCTCAGGAGGCATGGAAGATAATGGGTCAACTTTGATTGGATCAGTATCAACCATAGTGATATACATATCACATTGAGCATTACTTGGTTGACCTGATGGAGTTGCTACTTCTTCTTCAGCAACCTTTGTATCATCTTTCTTTTCTGGAACATCCTCTTCTTTTTCTTCTTCTACCACTGGTTCTACCCTAGGTTTCTTGACAACTTTCCTCTTGGTAGCTATAGACTTGGTTCTTGTTCTTTTCAGTGACGCCAGCTTTTCACCCAGGGTTTCTTCTTGCTTTTTAGGAGTGTCATGTTTGGCTTTAATCAAAGCCTCTGCAACTTCAACTTCTTCCAAAGTAGGCATTTTAGTTTCTGTTGCTTCCTTTGTTTCTGCTGCTTCTTCCTTTGTAGATACTGCTTCTTGCATGGTTTCTGCTGCTTCTTTTGTTTCTGCTGCCTCTAGAATGGTTTCTGCCGCTTCTTCCTTTGTAGATACTGCTTCTTGCATGGTTTCTGCTGCTTCTGCTTTTTGACTTTCATCAGCATTAACCGTTTCTGCTGTTGGTTCAGTTTCTGCTTCTTTCTGAATTTCAGCAGCATTAACCTTTTCTGCTGCATGATCAGTTTCTGCTTCTTTTGCAATTTCTTCAACACACTCATTCTCCCCCTTCTCCTGTGCACTCTCCATGTTGAATTCAGCTTCTGACTCCCCCTTTTTGGGAGCATCATTGTTGGGGCTTCTTCTTTTAAGAACATACTGAGCTTTCTTCTTCCTGTGCATCAACTTTGTAATCAGCTTCTTATGCTTCTCAAGCTGTGTTTGTTGATATAGGACCACTTTCTTGAGTCCATCTATCTCCTTTTGCTGACTTACAACATCTGTGTTGATATTGGCAATGGTTTCCATCAATTCCTCATATGTATATCTATCCTCACCTTGTTTAGGAGTTTTTACTTCCTTTAAAGGATCACTGGAAATTTTAGTAGGTGTCTTTTGCCTAGCAAAAGCACTGCCTACCCCCGTAGTTTCTTGGCACCTGGGACCTCTGAATGATTTCTCATTCTGAGTTGCCGTGAGGAAGGTCTTAGTTATGTTACCACTGTCCTTCTCTGTGCTAGCAGAAGTAGTGGCAGCCTTGCTACTCACATGCTCAACCTTCTCCTTAGTGAGCACCTTCTTGGGGTTGGGAGACACCCCTGTGGTTTCCCTTTCGATATTCTCTATTGGAGAATGCTCCAATAGAGGGCTTAAAGGCTTTGGGCTTGTAGGAGGTACATCAAGGGAAGGAGCCTTGTGTACCATTCTTCTTGTAAACTTTTTGGTTATGTGAGGAGTGGGTCTTTGAAGAATGGACTGAGGAACTTCTTTGGTGATTGAAGGTGGGGTTTGGCTATCAGTGGGTTGGTCTAATGAGGGCCTTGACCCTGATGCCATACCTTCTTGTGTGTGGGACACACCCATCATTGTAGAGAACAATGGAGTGTCAACTCCTTCCGAGTCCCTGGAAGTTCTTCTCATATTTGAGAAGACCTTTCCTTTAGGGGGTTTAGGTACATATACCTCAGTAAATTGAGGCAAATCCGTCAATTCCTGAGTAATCACTGCTTGGACAAACCTTGGGTACATATAAAAACTCTTTTTGGATTCCAGGTTTGACACAAGATCATTGAAAATCATTTGTGAAAAATTAAACTTCCTGCCAGTGGCCAAGCAGACCAGGGCATAAGCAATGGTACTGCTAAACTCACTCCATCCAGTAGTTTTCTTTGAAATGCAATGCATTAAGGTATGGACAAAGAATCGCCATTGTGTAGAAAATTTAGACTTGAAAAACTTAAAGATTCCAATGGGACCTTCATACCCCATTCTCGTTAAAGTTGAGTATAGATCGTCATTAGGAATAGACGTCATACCTGAGGCATCATCCAATCGAAGAGTGATGCGAATAAGCTCCTCTGTAACATTCAAGGGTTTGTCACACACCCTTGTTTTGATGATTTTCTGCCCATCTTCAGACACCACGGTGGCATTTTCCCAGAACTGCTTCTGATGCTCGGTGTAGATTGTCGGGGTCACCGTTAGGGCATAGGATATATGCGTGCTTTTTAGGAAATCCACAATGTCGTGAAAGCCTGCGGACTGTTTTGGCTTCTGGAGCATGGCAATCTCGTTGTGTTCGTCGATAAACTCCATTGTACTTGAGGATTCTTGACAGAAAACAGAGATTCTTGGGAGAGAATAGTTAGAAAGAGAGAGAGATGAATAGAATTCAAAGAGACGTTATGAACTTTGGCTTGCTGAAAGAGGTATTTATAGCAGTATTAGCCCTAATTTTTCTTTTAAAGCAGTATTAACGACACATGCAGTATTAAGTACGAAGCAGTATTAACTATGAACTGGCAGTAGTAACTATGCACTGGCAGTAGTAACTATGCACTGGCAGTAGTAACTATGCACTGGCAGTAGTAACTATGCACTGACAGTAGTAACTATGCACTGGCAGTAGTAACTATGCACTGGCAGTAGTAACTATGCACTGACAGTAGTAACTTTTCAGCACTTGTCAATCTGAGTCATACAGAAGATCCTGAGAAGAAGAGTTAGTAGTACCAAATATAGAAGGAAATACAGGTATAAAAACTGAAAATCATGACTTTATTCAAGGTTGATCATGCCCACACTTGTTACCAAGAAAGTGAATCTACCCACATCAAAAGCTTTTGTGAATAGATCAGCAAACTGGTCATTGGTATGAACTTTAGCAACTTGAATTAATTTCTTTTCATTATAATCTCGAATAAAGTGATACCTGATCTCTATGTGCATTGTTTTTGAGTGTTTGACGAGATTGTTAACAATGCTAATAGCACTGTTGTTGTCAATGAAGATTGGAGTGTGAAGAAATGTTACCCCATAGTCCAACATCTGATTCTGTATCCATAGAACCTGAGAGCAGCAGCTTGCAGCAGCTATATACTCAGCTTCTGTTGTAGATAAGGACACTGTGGTTTGTTTCTTACACTGCCAAGATACTAGTCTTGCACCCAAAAACTGACATCCACCTGAAGTAGACTTCCTATCCATGTTAGCTCCACCCAAGTCACTATCTGAGTATGCAAGTAGATCAAAGGATGATTCATAAGGATACCAGAGACCTAATCTAGGTTGCCCTCTTAGGTATCTAAATATCCTCTTGACTGCATGAAGGTGTGATTGCTTTGGTGTAACTTAAAATCTGGCACATACACATACTGGAAACATAATATCTGGTCTAGAGGCTGTGAGATACATGAGTGATCCAATCATTGATCTGTAATGATGGACATCCACATCCTCCCCCTCAAGATCAGCATTGATCTGTTTGTGTGTCTCCATTGGTGTGCTTGCTGGCTTTGAGTCTGATAAACCAAACTTATCCAGGATGTCTTTCACATATTTGGATTGGCATATGAAAATCCCATCCTTCTTCTGTTTCACCTGAAGCCTAAGGAAGAAAGTAAGTTCACCCATGGAACTCATCTTGAAGCTCTTGTGCATTAACTCCTCAAAGTCTTTACACATGTGATCATTTGTGGATCCAAAGATAATGTCATCCACATAGATCTGAACAAGTAGGGTGTCCTTCTTTTTCCTTTTAATGAATAAGGTCTTATCAATGATTCCTCTTTCAAATCCATTTTCCAAGAGATAGGTAGACAGGGTGTCATACCATGCTCTTGGGGCTTGATGTAGACCATAAAGTGTCTTCTTTAACTTGTACACTCTGTCAGGATACAATGGATTCTCAAATCCAGGGGGTTGATAGACATACACTTCTTCATCTATAGTCCCATATAGAAAAGCACTTTTTACATCCATCTGGTAGACCTTGAACTTCATATATGAGGCATAGGCTAGAAACAACCTAATTGCCTCAATCCTTGCAACTGGAGCAAAGACTTCCTCATAGTCTATATCCTCTTCCTGAGTATACCCTTGTGCAACCAGCCTGGCTTTGTTCTTGATCACAATTCCTCTCTCATCCTTCTTATTTCTGAAAATCCACTTGGTGCCAATTGCCCTATGACCTTTTGGAAGGTCCACCAAGTTCCAAACATTCTGTAGCTTGAACTGTAGCAGCTCCTCTTGCATTGCTTCTATCCAACTTGGATCTTTCATAGCATCATAAGCCTTTTTGGGCTCAATTTGGGATAGAAAGCAAGTGAGTACAGTATTAACTGTATTTTGCTGATCTTGTAGCTCTTGAAGTCTGCTTTGATTCCTAGTCATCATGGGAGAAGCAATGTCTCCAATTACCAACTCAGGAGGATGATTTTTCTGAGTTCGTGATGGATGACCAGATTACTCTTGTAAGTTCACATCCAGATTTGACTCATTTAAGTCTGGATTTTCTTCAGCTTCTTCAGTCACTTCAGACTCTCTGGAATTTGGACTTGAAGGCTGATTTTCCTCTATTCTTCTCCCTTCTTCATTCTGAATGGGTTCAGCTTCCTTTTCTTGTTCACAGAAGTCAACAGGATCAATGGTAGGGAGTGGAAATATCACAGACTGAATTCTGTGATCTGATGGTGGTGCATCCCTTTGTCCTGCATTTACATCACTACTGATACCCAAAGAATTAGTGAGTGAATCAATGTCAAATAGCCAATCAGGACCTGAACCAATAGGATTTGGTGTGTTCTCATTGCATTTGACATTGTCACTTTCTTCAATTATTCTAGAAGAGGTATTAAACACTCTGTAAGCCTTACTCTGAGATGAGTAACCAACAAGAAAACCATCATCTGCTTTGCTATCAAACTTACCTAAGTGAGATTTGGTATTGAGAATTGTACAAGGACACCCAAATGGTTTGAAAAATCCAATAAATGGTTTCTTTTTCTGAAAAAGCTCATAAGGTGTCTTGTTTTTAGGCTTTATTACTAAAACTCTGTTTTGGACATAACAAGCAGTATTAACTGCTTCTGCCCAAAAAGTAGTGGGTAATTTTGAATCAGCTAACAGAGATCTAGCAGCCTCAATCAGTGTCCTATTCCTTCTCTCAGCAACACCATTCTGTTGTGGAGTCCTAGGAGCACTGTATTGTCTCTCAATTCCCTTTTCCTCACAAAAGGTGTTTAGATCAAGGTTTTTAAATTCAGTCCCATTATCTGATCTAATGACTTTCACTTTTTGATTTGATTGGTTTTCAATTCTAAGAATAAAATATTTGATCAGTCCACTTGTCTCATCTTTAGTTCTCAGAAAATATACCCAAGTAAATCTAGAGTAATCATCAATAGGGCCAAACAGATCCATATGCAACAACTGAAGAGGATTTGGGATAGTGTTTATCTCTTTGGACTTATGAGAAGTTTTGTGTTGTTTGCCTTTGAGACAAGCAACACAATGATCATCACATGAATAAACTTTTGATGGTAAACCCCTAACAAGATTATTTTTAACAAGTTTATTCATTGTTTTAAAATTCATGTGACACATCCTTCTGTGCCAAAGTGATGATTCATCCATTGAAGCTTTTGATACCAAATAGTTTAGGGATGAATCAGATGAAACACTTTCTAAATCTAAACAATACACATTATCCTTTCTAGGAGTTCTCAATAGTATCATGTTTTCATCAACTACTTTGAATCCAGGAGCAAGAATAATGCATTCAGAATCAGTAAATAATATACTATGTTTCTTGTCACAGACCTGTGATACACTTAACAGGTTGTATCTCAATTGCTCAACATAGTAAACATCCTAAAATGTCATCTTACCTTTTGATACATCACCTTTACCACTTATCTTACCTCCTGCAGGATTATTCCCAAAAGCAACATGTCCTCCATCAATTCTTTTGAAATTCTTGAGGCATGCCATGTTACCTGTCATGTACCTGGAGCAACCACTATCAACATGCCAGATGCTCTTCCCCTTGAGCTGTTGGTTGCCCTGCACATAAGATAAATCAATTAGTTTTTATTGGGAACCCAAGCCAAAGTGGTCTTGGGTCTCCCTTGCTCATCAAAGTACTTACATTCAGTTTGGATAAGTTTTTCAACCTGAGGAACTTCAGTACTGGAGTACTTTGTCAAGATGATTGGTCTAGCAGCACAAACACTAGAAGCAGTATTATCTTTAGAAGAAGTACTAACAGTGTTAGCAGTACTAACACTGCTAGCAGCAGTATTGCTTCTAGAAGAAGTACTAACAGTGTTAGAAGCACTAACACTGCTAGCAGCAGTACTATCTGAGGCAGGAGTACTAACACTAGTGCTTTTAGGAACCCACATTGTGACACATTCTTTTTCAGTCTTTTTCCTCATGTGGCTTTTGGATTTAGCTTGTTTCTTAGCCACATGGTTCCTTACAGGCTTCCTATAACCATTTGATTTTTGAAAAGTTCTTTGAAAATTTATCCTTTGGTTAATAGGATTGAAATAACAGTGTTTGGCAAGGTGATTCAATTTGCCACAGATAAAACAAGGTTTGGGTCTGTTAATCCTTTGCAGATCAACTCCTTGTTTTTGAGCCCACTGATTATTCCAGTTTCTTTGATTTCCCCTCTTTTTATCATGTTTTTGGGGTTCATTCTTTTGAGAATTCTTGCAAGAACAATGTTCACAAGTATTGGAATTCACAACAATGGTCTGTGTATAATGAACTCCCTTTCCTTTTTCAGATCTTTTCATCTCATTGTTATTATCCCAGGGACTTCCACCTTCTTCATTAGTCTTGATGTAATTCTCTAAGGGGATCTCACCACTGACATTCTTGTTCCTTTTCTTAGACTCTTCTTTTTCAGTTTTATCCTCAACAACAACTTCATATAATGGATCTACTTTGGTAGCTCCTTCAGGTAAGTCCTTCCTATCCTTGGTTTCTAACAGGTCTGACCTAGGAGGGATGTATGTGTTGTTGTAGGGTGGGGGTGTGGCATTGTACCCTAGGTCTGGTTTCATCTTACTGTGGATTTGAGCATTTATTATGGTGTCCATGACTTTAGAAGCACATGAAAACTTTTCAACATCAAGTTTTACTTTCTCAAGTTCTCCTTTTAATTTCTCACATTCCTCCCTAGACTCTTTCAGTTGGAACTCCAGACCATTCTTTTCCCACTTCCAATAGTTTGTATCATATGAGTGTTGAAGTTCATTCGCTTGAAAAGCCTTAATTTGTTCTTCAAACCTCTCAACAATCACTACATAATCTCTTCTATCCTTTTCTAATCTCTTAAGGTCATCACACATTCCCTGGTTGTGATCTCTATACTTTTTCACAGTGTCTATACAAGCTTGAGAACAGAGATTAGATTTTACCTCAGTAGGAAGATCTGAGACTTCTGCCATGAGTGCATGATTCTGAATTGCCTCTTCTGCTTGATCACTCCAATCAAATCCCATTCCTTGTTGAGAAACAAGGGCTTGAACAGAGTTTCTGTTCTGGTTGAAGCTTCCAGTCTGAGCTTGTTGATGGTTATTTTGAGATACTCCACCTCTGCATTCTCTGGCAAAGTGTCCCATCTTATGACACTTGTAGCATTCCACCTTAGACTTGTCAAACCCAGCACCATCTTCTCTTCTTTGGGAAAAGTTGTTTCTCCCAGTCCTCTTTATAAACTTCTTCACCCTCATAGAAAGCATAGCCATCTGCCACTTGATATCAATCTCCTCAAGATCATCAGCATTAATCTGTTCTAAGTCATCATTAATTAATGAGGAGTTAACATGACTAGAAAAGAAAGCTTCTAGTACAGAATCATTGGCCTTCTCCTGATTGACTCCACCAGCAGTACTAACTGATTCAGGGTTAGCAGTAGAATCAGTTGATGCTGATAGGAGTGCAGCATTATACACATATCCTGAGGGCTTCTTCTTGGCTTCAACCTCTGCTTCAAATACCCTAAGATCATTGTAAAGATCATCAAGCTCTTTATCTTCTAACTGGTCATTCTGTCTGAAAGACACAGTATACATTGTCCATTCCTCACCTAATGATCTTAGAAACTTCCTGTTTACATCATCAGCCTCCATACGAACTCCAACTGTAGCCAATTCTCCAATCAACTTATTAAATCTATCAAAAGTTTGAGTCATAGACTCATTCTTTGTAGAAGTAAAATTTTCATATTGTTGCTTAAGAATTGCCTTCTGGTTCCTCTTGGTGCTCTTGGTACCAGTGAATCTCTTTTCCAATGCATTCCATAAAATCTGAGCATCAGTGCAGTGATGAAATTGGTGCTGATACTCATTGGGAATAGCCAAAAGCAGAGTGCTTAAGCCTTTCATCTCTGTTTGTCTAACCTTTCTTTCTGCATCAGTCTTTGGAGGGGGTCTTTTGCCATCCGGTCCAACCCTTCCTTCAGCACATGGACCATTCTCTATAATATCCCTGATGGAATAATCAGTAAGCAAAATATACTGCTTGATTCTAATCTTCCACATGTCAAACTCATTAGGCCTGAGCATGGGAACCTTTGAAACAAGAGTACTGTTTGATTCAACAGTGTTGTCCATAATGATTGTAGATTTCTAAGAAACCAAGCTCTGATACCACTTGTCAGGATCGATTCCAAACAAGAATAATTATACTTAGAAATCAGAATTAAAGAATCTTGCGGAATAGAACTTTAATTCAAACACACTTAATGAACAACTAATCAGAAAACACAATCTGTTTGTATTCAATACTTCAACTCACAAGTTTACAACCAAACCTCAATCTTGTTGAACAGGCTCAACAAGACGACTTCTACTTCTCTAGAAATAGGGTTCTATACCTTGAGGTTAATTCTCTCTAAAACAAAAACGAATTCTAAAAATCTCTTCGAATAGCTATCTATCAAAATCTATTTATACTAAATAATTACAAGATAACTATCAAAACAAAATTGATCTTCAGAATATTCTTTCATGCCTATCTTCAATCATTCCATCTTTATCTCCAACATTCTCGCATTCCATAATTATGATCACAAGCAGTATTAACATCGTTATGCACAAGCAGTACTAACAATGTTCCAGCAGCATTAACTGTTACTTGTAGTACTAACTTTGCTCTGGCAGTAGTATTGTTGTTCTGGCAGTACTAACCATACTTGGCAAATCTTCAGTTCCCAACAGAACTAAGTATCACAATTACTATAAGAACTATTAACTGAACTGTCAAATTTGGAAGATGAGTTTTAAACTTGTTAATTGCAGCAAATAAAATAAACCAAACACCAGACAACTAGTAAGCAGCTTTGGAATTCAGATGGAGAAAACAGTTGGGGGTTAGACATCCTTAGGTTTTCACATATGAACATCAGACTAAAAACAAATACCAGTTAATTCCGTTGATGAATACTCAACCTTGATCTAACCATCGCTCTCTCTCAAGTAACAACAGTTATATTTGTAAAACATGGTGCTTTCTCAAGCTACTATGAAGTTTATCTCGAAAAGCACAAGATTAACCTCTCGATCTCACCCTATGTAGTTCAAAACACATTAAGCGCAGGTTATTATGAGACTAAGGCTTACTCGGTATCTCTCTATCCTTTCTTACCTTAGACATGTAATTCCTAATTCTAGATCTCAATTAATTCTCTCGAACATAATTGAAAACAATAAAACAATTGTAAGTTAGCTACGCTCACAAAAGCATTAAGAACAAAATCACATGCAATCATTAAATCAGAGAACTGATAAAAGTCATTCGTCATCCATCTATATGTTCAATCCTAATTCAATCCAACCCCCAACATCTTAAAGTTAGTTCATGATGTTGGGGGATTCAAACACAAAAGAAAGAGAAACGAAAGTGTAAGCAAACATGGTAAACGTGATCGTGGTGATTGTGTAAGATGAATTGATGCACTCCCTTTTCCCGTGATTGAATCTACTTCACGTCTTGAACGTACCTTCGATTGATCCTCGATCTTTGCTCCAAACGGTGTCACTTGGCTCTGAAAATCGCCCCCGGGACTGCTCTGGCCGTCGTGTGAAATCTCGATACCGAACGAATGACCTAAAATCGGATTTTGTAGCTGAAAAACGCGAAACAGTGGGTTATGCGACTTGTTGCGCGACTTGCAAGTCGCGTGGCAAGTCGCGCGTGTCATTTTTGCTGCGTGGGTCGATTTCTGGTTCGCGGTTCGGGTCCTGGTTCGGTCGCGGGTCTTGGGCTTGACTTTTGGGCTTTCGTTAGGCTTCGTTTGGACTCGTTTTGGGCTCTTTTTAGCTTCTTTTCTCGAGGAATGCCGCCTTTTAGATAACCTGTGTAAATCACTAGATAAACCGTAAAATACACGCCTTTTTACTTGAATACAAGCCAATCTCATTGGTTTGAGAACCGGAAATAACGCCAAAAAGTGGCGTTATCAACAACCCCAAACCGAGCATTGCTTGTCCCCAAGCAAATTAGCGATAAAAATATAATAAAAGCACATAGTGGAATAACAATAACTGCACAATTCCCAATCGATACCAAGTGATGCATCGGGGATTTCCCATACCCGTGAATATCTATCTCACTCTCGCCTCATTCTCATTTCGTTTGACCTATGACCTTCCATTGTGAGTTGAACTCGTGACCGTTCCGATTACATTAGGGTTAGACTAAGTCCGAACATACTAGGGAAAACATTTCGCCTCGACCCTACCTTACGGGATACTCTGATTTCGCTCGAACCTAGGTTATCGCTCGTGTTGTCATGTTTATGGAAGTTAAGTGCAATAATACTCGAAATATTACATGACAACTCTAAAGAAAGACGCACAATTGTCCAAAAAGTTGATCTCAGAAGGAAGCAAGTAGCAAGACAGGGAGTATCGGTAAAGGTAGTCGTAAACCGTAATCACGTCTTCCAAAAGATCATCCAGGTCTTTACAAGGGTTGTAATGGGGCTAAGGTTAAGGCTATGAAACGAAGGGTAAGAGGATCCAAAAATCCTTGGCGTGTCATTCATTGGCAGATCTGAACTTTTCTACTTCAACCTCTATCAGTTGGCCCTATTTGTCACTCTTGGAGTCACTTTGACTCACTTATTATGCAGCTCTAAGTGCTATCTCAACACTGTATTTATTCTCTTTTTTTTTTGGGACTTCATTGGTCCTCTTTTCTTGATTGGGGCATCATTGGCCCTCTTTTCTATTTCTTGACTGGCCTGATTTCTTTCTTTTCCGCTCTATCTCTCTAAGTTTATTACTTCTTCTGATTGACACACTTTCGGATTGGGTTGGCTAAGGCTTATGGCTAAGGGTTTATTGTTGGGTTTAGAAACGAAAAGGTGAGTGTTTGGCTGCAAAGGGGCTAAGGGTACACGCAGAAGGGTAAAAGGTACGATAGCTAAAAACAGGTAAAATAAAACACACAATGCCTGGAATCATATCTTAAGGTCCACACGATATGGTCTACTATACCCTTACCTAATATCCCGATGTTCGTCTTTGCTACTCAATGCAATAATGTAGCGAGATCATTCTACATTCACGACAAGGAATTCGAAAAGTGTATAAGAATTACGTGTATGAATCCCTCGAAATGAAAAACGTCTTATTAGGCTCAAAACTCACTATCGGGTGGTCTCCACTAATGTCCCTAGTTATGTCCTTTCCCGGTCCTTCCCTAACGGTCACGTCACTATCATAAGGTTCTTCCCACAATGGTTGATCTCAATCTTTCAAAACAAAAATTTTGGCTATGCGATCTAGATACTCAGAAGTGTAGGAAATCTACGTGCATAAGCTTGGGCCCGATTGGGCGACCCCAAACCTTACCCACACATTGTCCCCAATGTGCAAGTAAAATCGCAGGCGATGCGACGCAGTCATTGTGCAGTTATTAAGAAGAGCAGGAAAGGCATCTTAAAGCATAGCATAAAAAGACTACCCGAAGTTTCCAAAAATAGGCACCCCAAACCTAGGCCGTGGCCTAGGTTTGCCAATTAAAAGCCAACCCCAAACCTCGGTAAAACCGAGGTTTGCACAGGGTTTAATGTGAGTGTGTAGATGGTTCAAAAATGAGGCACCCCAAACCAAGGTGAAACTTAGGTTTGTTGCATCTCGTGCAATTAAAATAGAACAACACATCAAACACCACTCTTTTAGCAGAGAAATGATTAGAACATACCTGTTTTGCCCGACCCGAGGGGATTCTTGAAAGATTGAGCATTTGGAGAAGGAGGGGGGAGCACGCACACACAAAAGAAACAAACAAACGACGAAAGAAAAACAAGAAAACAGAAACACACAAAGAAAGAAAGGAATAAAAACTGTACGAAAAACGAAAAAACGAGGCAAATGGGACTCCCGCGGTTTAGCCCGCGACTTGCAAGTCGCGTGGCAAACCGCGTAACCCTCTGTTTCAGAAAACCAACAGAGAGCCCCGCGACTTGTTGCGCGGTATGCAAACCGCGTGACAAGTCGCGTATGTCCCTGTTTCAGCTATTTTTGATTTTTTCGATGTTTAATGGCTTTTTCATTATTTAAACACACCCAAAAATAAAAATAAAACTAAGCACGCAAATAACAAATAAAACAAACCTTGGTGGGTTGCCTCCCACCCAGCGCCGTATTTAAAGTCGTGGCACGACTGTGCGGTTT
The DNA here is from genome assembly GCA_033807775.1 of Saussurea involucrata. NCBI lineage: Eukaryota > Viridiplantae > Streptophyta > Magnoliopsida > Asterales > Asteraceae > Saussurea > Saussurea involucrata. The sequence continues at coordinate 35,818,894 of CM066327.1, forward strand.
CAACTCGGCTCAGTATCCGCGGAATTATACCGTCCACACTTACGGTTCTTCGCGGGCTCTCTCACACTTGGTCTTCCATGACCAGATTCGGATGCCTCTCCCTCTTGACCTCTCGTCTTCTCGAACATCTTGAACGTCACTCTCTCGCCACCAACTCTGAAGGTCACCTCTCCTTCCTCTACATCGATCAGTGCTCGGCTCGTGGCTAGGAATGATCTTCCCAGGATCAACGGAACCTCTTCATCCTCGTCTATGTCTATCACTACGAAATCCACCGGAAAGTAGAGTTTACCGACTTTGATCAGCACGTCTTCGATTACCCCGTATGGATACCTTATTGATCTGTCCGCGAGCTTGAGTGTCATATATGTTGGGCTCACCTCCCCCAATCCGAGTTTCCTGAAAACAGAAAGAGGCATCAGATTAATACTTGCCCCTAAATCACATAAAACCTTATTAAAATCAAACTTCCCGATTTGGATAGGGATAGAAAAACTCCCTGGATCTTTAAGCTTCGGGGGAAGCTTGTTTTGGAAAATTGCGCTACACTCCTCAGTGAGTGCAACGGTGGATTGGTGATCAATTGCCCTCTTTTTGGATAAGATCTCTTTCATGAATTTCATGTAAGAGGGCATTTGTGCCAACGCATCTGCAAAAGGGATGTTAATGGTTAGCTTCTTAAATACATCAATAAATTTAGAAAAATTAACATCATCCTTGTTCTTTTTGAGTCTGCTCGGGTAAGGCACTCGTGGGATTTCCGGCTTGACCGGTGGTGTCACTTCTTTCTTCTTCTCATCGCTTCTCGAGTTATCTTCAATTACAGCCTCTTCATTCGCCTTCAACTCTTCTACGTCTCGCTCTTCGGGCTCGGTCTCTTTAGATGACGGTTCTCTATTCAGTCCCTTTCCACTTCTCAGATAAATGGCGTTACAGTTCTCTTGGTTCCTCTTTTCAGCCATGCTTAGAAAGGTGCCGGGGGGTCGGTTTTGTATGGCTTCAGAAATCTGCCCCACTTGCCTCTCGAGAATCTTTATTGCATCCGTATTCTGCTCAATTGCAGCTTTTACCGTATTCACCGTGCTCGCTAGCTCTCCGACCGTGCTGTCCATTTTCGACATGAACTTCATCATCATCTCTTCCAGCCCCGGTTTCTTTTCTCCGGATGGTCCTTCGCTCCTTTGCTGAAAACCTGGAGGACGGTACACATTATTAGTTTGAGCAAAATTAGAAGAGTTAGAAAAATTACCTGATTGTGGTTGACCGGGCTGATTCCATGAAAGATTGGGATGTCTTTTCCACCCCTCGTTATAAGTATTAGAGAAAGGATCGTTTCTCGGTTGGCTCCGGTTTGACACAAAATGGACTTGATCGGGTTCTTGAAGGTTGCCGGCTTGCAAATGGCTCGTAATCGCTGCTAGTTGGGTTTTTATCTCTTTGAGTTCGTCTGATTCCCGAACACTCGCTACTCGTGCAACGGACGATCGTGGTGTGGAGTAGCTATGCTTGGCTAGATTCTCGATTAACTCGACTGCTTCTTCATAGGTCTTGTTCATAAGAGCTCCCCCCGATGCGGCAGTGATATCGTTTTTGAACTGCGGGTGGAGTCCACTATAGAATGTCTGGATTATGACCCATCCGTGCAACCCGTGGTGAGGACATTTCTTCAACATATCTTTGTATCGCTCCCATGCCTCGTATAAGGTCTCTTGTTCCCACTGAGCGAAATCGGTGATATCAGCCATCAATTGAGCAGTTCTTCCTGGTGGGAAGAATTTCTGTAGAAATGCAGCTTTCAGGTCTGCCTATGTAGTGATCTGATCGGCTGGCAAACCCTCTATCCAAATTTCAGCTCTACCCTTGAGTGAGAAGCTGAATAGCCTTAGCATGATGGCATCCTCGTTCATGCCATTAATCTTGAAGGTGCTGCAAATCCTCTCGAATGCACGGAGGTGTGCATGAGGATCTTCGGTCGGTGCTCCTCCATATTGGTTTTGTGGTACCATGACGATGGTACTCGGCTTGATTTCGAAGTAATTAGCCGTGGTGGTTGGTGCTTGAATGCCTATGCGTGTCGCTGCCACATTCGGGTCGGCAAACGACCGCATAGGACGCCTTTCCGGCGGTGGTGGTGGGTTATTGCGAGGTCTCTCGTCACCCATCTCTAATTTCCTTTGGGCTTTAGATTCCATGTGTATTCGCCGGACGGTTCTTTCGATTTCTGGATCGAGTTCTTCAATCTCTTTCCCTTGGGTCGTCCTTGTCATAAACCAAGTGGTACCTGAAAAGAAAGAAAGCAAAGTCAGTAATCCAAAAACTGAAAGTGATGGAATAAAGCAATTAATAAAAAAAATGCTCAATCTAATAGCGCTTATAGATGGTAGTGCTATCAGTTACAACTTGGCTCTGAAAATCGCCCCCGGGACTGCTCTGGCCGTCGTGTGAAATCTCGATAACGAACGAATGACCTAAAATCGGATTTTGTAGCTGAAAAACGCGAAACAGTGGGTTACGCGACTTGTTGCGCGACTTGCAAGTCGCGTGGCAAGTCGCGCGTGTCATTTTTGCTGCGTGGGTCGATTTCTGGTTCGCGGTTCGGGTCCTGGTTCGGTCGCGGGTCTTGGGCTTGACTTTTGGGCTTTCGTTAGGCTTCGTTTGGACTCGTTTTGGGCTCTTTTTAGCTTCTTTTCTCGAGGAATGCCGCCTTTTAGATAACCTGTGTAAATCACTAGATAAACCGTAAAATACACGCCTTTTTACTTGAATACAAGCCAATCTCATTGGTTTGAGAACCGGAAATAACGCCAAAAAGTGGCGTTATCAGTCGTCCATCGGCATGATGCATGCGAAAAGGCGTTGGACAGGTGTCGACCATCTAGCGGGTTGTCCTAACATGATCTTCGCCATAAATAGCGAATTTCTGGGATCGTTTTCTTTTTACGCTCGCAACACATTATCGAGAGAGTTGTTCGAGAGAAAGAGTTAGAGGATTTTCACTGCTTGTTCGATCGTTCGAGGTTTTTAGACATATAAGGTACGATCTTTTATTCCACTTTTCATCATGCGACTAAAATCGATATCCAAGAAGGCTTCTGTTTGGGCAAAAAATCACGTCGTACGACCACGACCAGAGCAGGTAAGACGCACGTTATAATCCAAGTCTTGTATTAAGATAAGGTCTCGATAAGAACCCAGAAAACGTCCGTCGTCTCCCTTAAAAGGTAAGTCGTACGTCTCCCATGACGCTCGACCATAGCATCGCCTGTCCCGTACGACCATCGCGTAAGATCATTGCACCTACGACCAAAGCTAACGTTAACCTTGTCTGTTACATTTGTGAAGTATTTAATGCAGGAGTCAAAGCCATTAACAGCAAGCAGTCGTAACGGACGAAGAGCATTATGGATAATCACTCCGGCAACCGTTTCCGACCGTTGTAGCCGTTAATCAAAGCATTCAAGGAGCTAATTAATGGCACGAAGACTATAAAAGCCAAGCTAAAGCCTCATTTCAAGGATCCATCAGAAAAATCCGACACACATCAGCGATCATCAGCGAATACTACCAAACAGCATAGAAAAGCATCCAAGTTCACATAGAAGAATAATCAAACTCTGGAAATCAAGTATTAAAGTCCAGAATCCCACAACTGACTCAAGAACACTTGAAGGAAAACTCAAGTTATCGCTCTCGACGCACGGCATCAGCTTTCGACCAACAGTTATTCACACTTTGTATTCACACAACAAACACTTGTACTTTACATTTCGAAGTATTTCCTTCATTTGTATTGTAATCATCATACGACCGACGCCAGTACCAAGGACGTCGCCCCTGATTGGCGACCATAGTGCAGCGACGACACCCCCTGTCGTCCGCAGGTTTTTTCCTCGATGGAGGTTTTTCCTGCGTCATCAAATCCCTTGTCTCTTTATTTTTATTCTCGTCGCACGTCTCGTCGAAAGATCCTTTCTTTAGTTGTTTAAGTCCACATCGACCTTAAGTTGTCCTTTTGGTGCGATTTTTGGCATTAACACGTAGTACTTGGAAAACCGTCGCTAAATGCTTCAAGTGTTCCGTCGTTGTTTTTCTATAAACGAGTATGTCCCTTTGGTGCGATTTTTGGCATTAACAGTTTGGCGCCATCCGTGGGACTACATCTAGAGAAAATCCTCGACGAACGTGCACCCTACTAACAGTTTCTAGGAGTTTTTTCTGCTCTCTATTGCAGGAACAATGGCAGGCCCTGGAAATCCGCAGCAAGCCGTCGCTCAGATGTATCAGGAGCTCGAGGTTGCCAGAAATCAACTCAATGCAATGGCGGAGCAGAATCGCAGAGCAGCTGAAGAGATCACGCGGCTAAGGAATCCTTTTGGATCCCAGAATGGACCTAGACCATTCATCCAGAATCCAGGTCCGGAACCAGGCCCATCCGCGCAGAATCAGCATCCAGGTCCATTCATGCAGAATCAGCAGTCGGGTCCGTTCATTCCGAATCCCCAGTCTGGGCAGATTCCCCCTCAGCACATCCGACCACCACCCTTGAACAATGGATCCCAACCATTGCAAGGTGGTGCCCAGCCGTTTCAGAATGGATCCCAGCCGTTTTCCCAGCCATTCCAAAGTGGTCCGTGTTGATCCAAACCCTCAGTGATTTGATAATGACCCTTTCTTATATACTTAGTGAAAATTGTAAGTAAACAATATGTATCAGAGTTTCACTATCGCTGATAAGTACTAAGATCTTCCAGTACCGCTGATAGGAACTCTCGCTCTTTAAGTTAAACATTCAGCGAACACTGTTCATCATTAACGCTGAGTCTGTTCAGTCATTATGATGATCGCTGATAAGGTAGTTGTTTACTTATGATCCCTGAAGACAAGTTTCACGTCAACAAAGGTTCTACGCTGAAGTCGAAGATCAAGTTCAAGAACCAGCGACAAGTCTCCTAATGAACTGATGCGGATCAGCGAAGACTCAGATTTGTCCACTCAACGTGAAGTATCAAGTACAAGACTTCAGCTATCGCTGAACTTTATCATTCGCTGAATAGAAAATGATAATCGCTTAATCAACGAAAGCTGATCATGAAGTCCTCCGTACAAAGTACTTTTGTCTTAACCACCCTTGCACGACTCCGTACGAATTGTCAGAAAAGAACCTCCGAATATCTAAAATCGTACAACCACTCTGATACTACACTATTCATCCATACGGCTACTAAGGTTGTCAACTAAGGTCAATGACATGCAACCAACCAGCTGATGACACGTGTAAAGTGTATACTGACTTGCATTAAATGCATGCAGTATATAAAGAGATGAACTCACTTCATTTGAAGTAGCTTGCTAACTCTGGACAAGTTCAAATCTCTTATCTCAAGATAGGTTATTATTAGTAATTTCCTTATCTCTCTTAGTGCAAGAAACCTTAGTGTTCCAACTTGTTTAGATTTAGGTTTATCCTTAATCTTGTTTCCGCAACAAGCTGTAAATTGTTAATGATTTATCAATAAACAATTTAGAAAAGTAAAATCTGTGTGTTTGTATTCAACCCCCGCCCCCTTCTACAAACTTGTATAGGCCTTCGGGACCAACAAGTGGTATCAGAGCGGATTTGTTTAATCTCATAAACAAGATCTAATCTAAGATATTTCTCTTCCTTGCTATTATCTGAAAATGGCCACCAACACAAACACAAATTATATAGACAATGGTTCTCTTGCTAAACCCCCTAGATTTTCCAAAGATAACCTCAACTTATGGAAAAATAGGATGACACTCTTCTTAGAAGGTGTAGACCCTACTATGCCTTACTATCTAGAAAATGGTCCATTCATCCCTGTAAGAATTGATGCTGTTGTTCCAGCCGCTGAGAATAGACCTGCTATTCCAGAAAGGCTGGTACCTAAGGAAATCTTTCAATGGACTGACGAAGATAAGAAGATAGTGGCTATAGATACAAAAGCCAGATCCATACTATCCATGGCCCTTCCTGACGAAGTCTACATTCCGTCATGAATCTGAAAACATCAAAAGCCACGTGGGACACAATATGTGTTCAGTATGAAGGAACGTCTGAAGTCCAGCATTCAAGAAAGATCAACCTGGTAAGACAATACGAAAGCTTCATTTCTGGTAAGAATGAATCTCTCTCTGAAGTTCACCAACGTTTTAATTGTTTAATTATAGATCTGAAAACTGTTGGTAAGGAATATTCTAACTTTAAAGTGCTGACAAAGTTTCTAGAATGTTTACCTGAAAGCTGGGACAATTATTCTATGTGTCTCAAGCTGTCAAAGGATCTAAAATCAATGACCCTTGCTACCTTATATGGCACGTTGCTGAATCATGAGCAATCAAGCCATCTTAAGAAGAATCTTGTAAAAGATTCCAAAAGCACCTTGTTGCTTTAATCTCAGAGGAACCTTCTACTCAGCGACCCTCGGTCACTATCACTGAGTTAGAAAGTAACTCTGAAAGTTCATCAGATTCTGAATTTTCAGATGATGAATCTTTGGCTCTCCTAACTAAGAAGTTCAGGAGATTTTCCAAAAAGAAAATGTTTAGAAAGAACAAACCCCTTTCCATAACTGACAAGCCTAAATCATCAGTTTTTTTTGATAAGGCTACTGCTACTTGTTTTAACTGCGAAAAAATAGGACATTTTGCTAACGAGTGCAGGTCTAAGAAAGTTTCTAGACCCTCAGCTTTTACAAAGAAATCCTTTGTTCCAAGGAATAAAGATGACAAATACTCAAAGCTGAAAGAAAAATATGCGAAGCTGAAAAGCTTTAAGAAGAAAGGCAAAGGCCTGATGGCTGACTATGATTGGGCTGCTTCTGATGAAGAAGCATCATCATCTGACTCTGAAGATGATGAAGCAAATCAATGTCTTATGGCCAAGATTGAAGAAGAGGAAGAAAGTTCAGTCATTCCCTCCACTTCAACATCTGCTATTCAGGTATCACCTTCTTTCTTTACCATTATTGCAAATATTGATGAAGCTGATAGTCTCCGTAAGATCGATCTCTTGACTAGAAGTTTATACGAAGCCATGAACGACAAAACTGTGGTTGAAAACCAAAACCTTGATCTCGCTGAAAAGCTTAAAAACTGCCACCTTCAAATAGAAAAGCTTTCTAAAATCGAAGAAGATTTTAAAGATCAAGTATATTTAAATCAGCTAGTCAAAATCGAACGAGCAGAAGCTATCGCTGCATTAAAAGCTGAAAAAGCTACTGTTGAAGGATGGTGTAATTCTTCAACAAAGATCATTGAGATAATAAAGTCTCAAATTCCACTGAGTGATAAACGTGGTTTGGGTTACAAATATGAAACTTCAAAACCAACCACTGAGCGTTCAATGCTTAAATTTGGAACGTTCGTATCCTCAGTCGCTGATACTTCATCTTCTCAGTGCTCCTCGTCCATTACACCAATCCCTGAGGAAACTCCTACCTCCTCAAAAGGCAAGGAGAAAATGGTTTATTCAAAACCTACCTCTGTCTCTAAAGACAAAGGTAAAGGAATTGTTATTTACCATAATCCTCAGAAGGGTACCTTAGTACCAAAGCTGAATGCTTCTAAAGCTTCAGTGGCTCATCCCTCTGGATCAAAGAAGCAGATATCTGGATTTATTCAGCGATCTACTCCTAGACTCAGATTGGATGTCCTTGGTAAGAAATCTGAAGAACTAAATGTTCGTCCCATTTCTAAAACCAATAGTTTACTTGGTGCTGGTACTTCTAATTCTAAATTAAAAGCTCAGCATACAAATGGTCCTAGAACTACTTTTAGCTATAGGAAATGTTATCACTGTGGACTCACTGATCATATTGCTAGTAAGTGCCCCACAGCCACCAAAGCTGAAAAGATAGCTAAGGTGAAGATTGCCCCCAAGGCAAAGAAGACCAACCCTGGTGCAAATCAGGTCAAGGTGAATTCTACCACTGAGGTTAAGAAATTAACCAAAGTGAAGAAAGACAAAGCTGAATCTTCAAATGCTGCGAAGACTGCTGAACCTTCCATTCCAACTACTTCCACTGACAAACGTGTATACATGGTTAAGTGGGTACCTATGAAAAACTAATCTTCCTTTGTATTGCAGGTTAAGAAGGGTATCTGGTATCTCGATAGCGGATGCTCTAGACACATGACTGGTAAGAAAAGCCTGCTCGCTGAATACAAGGAAGAGAAAGGTCCCTCTGTGACTTTCGGTGGAAATGGAAAAGGACATACCCGAGGGTATGGTGTACTTTCAAATGGTACAACCTCCTTCAGAAGAGTCGCATATGTTGAAGGGCTGAAGCATAATCTTCTAATCATCAGTCAGCTTTGCGACATGGATAACAAAGTAATCTTTACTAAAGAATCCTGCTTTGTCACTGACTAAAAGGAGAAGATAGCTCTCAGCGGTTATCGTTTGGAAAATGTTTATGTTATAAACATGGACTCAACAACCACTGAGAACTCCTGTTTCTTCTCAAAGGCCTCATCTGATGTCAACTGGCTATGGCATAAGAGGCTCTCTCATTTAAATTTCAAGACACTGAATACTCTTTCTTCAAAAGAGTTAGTCACTGGTCTACCTCAGCATTCATACGCCAAAGAGTCGTTATGTTCAGCGTGTGAAAAAAGGGAAGCAGACCAAAGCAAGCTTTAAGTCAAAGCAAGTTTCTTCAGTGTCATCTCCTCTACAACTACTGCATATGGATTTGTTTGGCCCTGTTAACAAACAATCCATCGCTGGAAAGAAATATACGCTGGTCATAGTTGATGAATTCTCTCGCTTCACTTGGGTAATGTTTCTCCGTTCTAAGAGTGACACCCCTGAAGAACTCACCACCTTTGTTCGGAAGATGGAAACCCTGAACAATTTGACCGTTCGCTCAATAAGGAGTGATCATGGGACTGAATTCAAAAACAGTTCTCTTGATTCCTTCTTTGAGAGTAAGGGTATTTCTCACAACTTTTCTTCAGTAAGAACACCGCAACAAAATGGAGTCGCTGAAAGAAGAAATAGAACAATTATTGAAGCTGCACGTTCAATGCTCAGCGATTCTCACCTGCCTACTCAGTTTTGGGCAGAAGCTGTCAACACTGCTTGTTTTACGCAAAACAGGTCGCTGATAGTTAAAAGATTCAAAAAGACAGCCTATGAACTTTTTCATGGGAGAAAGCCTTCAATCAGCTTTCTTCACATCTTTGGGTGTCAGTGTTTTATACTGAACAACAGAGATGCTCTTGGAAAGTTCGATCCTAAGGCTGATGATGGAATCTTTCTTGGATACTCCTCAGTTTCCAAAGCCTTCAGAGTCTTCAATCGAAGAAGACAAACTGTAGAAGAAACTATTCACGTCACGTTTGACGAATCCCGTTCAGCGAACTCTAAACCGAACGCTGATACAGAAGAACTGAATCAATGGATGTTTTCTCATCTTGGTGATTCAGAAGTTATTCCCACTACTCATGCTCATCCAGTAGAAGATGATAGTCCTATCATTCCAAATATGCAGAATAGTGAAGCTGAAACTTCTTGGGTCTCAGCTGTTCCTATAAACACTATACCTAACGCTGAACCAAATGTCTCAGACATTCCATCTACTTCTCAGCAATCAGTGAATATTATGACAACTGCATCCATTCCTCTCTTGGCTGATACTCCTGACGTCGCTGAAGCTTCATCTTCAGCTCCTCCAGTTCAAGTTGAGTCAGCGTCTCACGCTCCGGCTCAGCGATGGACTATAAATCACCCAATTGATCAAATTCTTGGTGATCCAAACGTTGGGATTCAGACTCGACGAAGTGCAGGTAATATTTGTTTATTTGTAAATTTTATTTCACTAACTGAACCAAAGAATGTAGATGATGCCCTCAAAGATCCAAACTGGGTCAATGCCATGCAAGAAGAGCTGACTGAATTCGAAAGAAACAAAGTTTGGAAACTTGTTCGAAGACCAGCTGACAAAACTGTGATAGGCACTAAATGGGTCTATCGAAACAAGTTGGACGAACATGGTACTGTAACCCGCAACAAAGCTCGACTTGTTGCTCAGGGATACAGACAAGAGGAAGGTATAGATTACGACGAAACATTTGCTCCAGTAGCAAGACTTGAATCTATTCGTCTATTCTTAGCATATGATGTACACAAAAACTTCAAAGTACATCAGATGGATGTTAAGTCAGCGTTTCTAAATGGAAAGCTGAATGAAGAAGTGTATGTGGAACAACCTCCAGGATTCTCAGATTCTAAGCGTCTAGGTTATGTTTATAAACTGGATAAGGCACTTTATGGCTTGAAGCAAGCTCCTCGTGCATGGTATGACACTCTCTCTACTTATCTCCATATTGAAAAATTTGAGCGAGGTAAGATTGACAAAACTCTATTTTTTAGAAAAGTGAAAGGTCATATCATTCTAGTTCAAATATATGTTGATGACATTATATTTGGTTCTACTAACCCTGAGCTTTGTACTCGTTTCGCTGATAGAATAAAAGATGAGTATAAAATGAGCATGATGGGTGAACTAACATATTTCCTTGGTCTTCAGATTAAGCAAACTGAGAAAGGAACTCTCATTAATCAGGGAAAGTATGTTAAAGATATGCTGAAGAAATTCGACTTAACTGAAAGTTCAGCTATGAAAACCCCTATGGCTCCACCGCTGACACTTGATAAGGACACAAAGGGTGTTCCTGTCAATGTCACGTTGTACCGTGGGATGATCGGCTCACTATTGTATCTTACAGCTAGCCGACCCGATATTATGTTTGCAACATGCTTGTGTGCGCGATATCAAGCTGAACCTAAGATATCTCATATGAAAGCTGTAAAGCGAATCTTTCGATATCTTAAGGGTACAGCGAATCTAGGTCTTTGGTATCCCAAAGATTCAGGATTCGATCTAACCGCCTATTCAGATAGTGATTTTGCAGGTTTCAAAATGGATAGGAAAAGCACCACAGGAGGATGTCAGCTCCTGGGTGGAAAGCTGGTAAGTTGGACAAGTAAAAAGCAAAATTCAGTGTCCACTTCCACAGCTGAAGCTGAATATGTAGCTGCTGGAAGCTGTTGTTCTCAAGTCTTGTGGATGAGAAATCAGCTACTAGACTATGATCTTCAGCTCTCCAAAATTCCAATCTATTGCGACAGCACACGTGCCATCGCTATAGCAAACAATCCAGTACTACATTCAAAGACCAAACATATAGAAATCAGATATCATTTTATCAGAGATCATGTGATGAATGGTGATATAGAACTTCATTTTATCCCAACTGATTATCAGTTAGCTGACTTATTTACCAAACCTCTTGATGAGACAAGATTCAACTTTCTCATCAGCGAGCTTGGAATGCTGAACTTTGAAGGATAAAATCTTCAGCGGTTCACATTGATCAGCGAAAGGATAAAATCAACTTGTATAACCCATTCTATCATCTTCTCTCTGAATAAACTTGATTCACTGATATAAGGTATGTTCTCTCTCTCACTGACAAGCGCATGAAAATGCAAGATTTCAAAACAAACGCATCGCTGAATATCTCTTCCTTAACAGCGATATTTTGAAATTTCTTAAAACCGTTACTGAATATTTTCATTCAGTGCTTCATGTTTTCAAAAGTATCTCTGAGTTTTTCAAAACCTCAGAGACAACCAAGAATATGAAAGGACAGTTGTGACGTCATTGCAACGGATAAAACCCCGACACGTTTTCTCTTCCTGACACACGTTTGCACGTCTCGTTAAAACTTCCAATCAAATGCAAACACGTGTCCGTGTCATGATGAAAATCTTTTCCCGCTCAAGATTTTCTATTTCTAAAATCTCTATATAAACAAATTCTTTGTTTATATTTTTCTTTTACGCGATCAATCTTCCTCCGCAAGAAAGAATTCACTGTTGCATTTGTGCTTTCAAACTTCAAGAACTGTTCATCATCTTCTTCATCAAACATCAAGGTTAATATGTTCTTATTTATTACCTAATGCAAAATAACTTGTTTGTGATCTACTCTTTGTTTTAACAAGATCAAACAAAAGAACTTCTTAAAATAAAATCATTTTCTTTCATGATTTTATGAACACAACCATTTCATGGTTGTTCTTCAAGTTTAAATGCAAAAATCTTAAACTTGTTCTTCACATTCGTTTCCAGAATCTATTTCTTCATAGAAAACTGGAAAACAAGAAAATGGGTTTTACATTTCGTTTCAAAAATCAAGAAAAACCCTAATCTTCATTAAGACATTTGTGTCTGAATGAAATGGATAAAATTCGAAACATCTTATTGGAAATTTATTTCCACATTAAGATTATTCTTATTTGTTAATCTTTGGTTGAACTGAAAATACAGGAAATGGCAACGTCGAACATTCCTACTACCGCTGAGAACATCTCCACTGACTCTGCGGAAGTGGAAATCCTCAAGGCTCCACAAGTCAAGTTTGAACTTGACAAACGAGATTGGACTAAGGTGAACAACCTCTCTGCGCTTCTCGAGTTTCCTCCTCGAAAGCAAGTCACACATCTAGATGATGCTGTGAAATTTCTGAAGAATTGCTGCATCTCCACAGCCCTGACCATAACACCTCCTGCACATCAGCTTTTGCTCTCACAATTCTGGTACTCAGCGAGACACACTCAATTACCTTCCGCCAAAGACCCCTCCAAAATAATAGATTGCATCCTCTGCGATTTCGAATATGGCACCATAAAGATCACCCCAGCCATTATTCGCAAAGCTCTCAGCCTTCCCATCACCACCAAGGAAAAACCTTTTGTTCCCCTCCCTGACCCCAAGAAAAACTCAGACAGGGAAGCCATCATTGCATTCTTCGATGCAACGGGCTATGTATGGGAAATAGGCAGAGACATGAAGCCCGAGAAGAAGCTGACGATCATCAAGAAATCAAAAATGCCTAGCGAGATGAATTTCATCTTCGCTCATCTGATAAGCTGCATGACTGCAAAGAGTAGCTCCTCCGACCAAGCCGCTAAACCTCAGCAAGCAATGGGTTATGCACTGCTGAAAGGTCTCAACATAGACTGGGCATCGATCATCTATGATGACTTGGTTCTATGAGTGGACACCGTCGCTGACAGACCTCCATGGGTTCCTTACCCACGTTTCATCAGCGCCATCTTCCAATGTGGCCTGAAGGAAACCTACCCAACTGATGGTGACCTGAAACTTTCTCAGGTCGGTCCAAAGATACTCGACTTTAAACCAACCGTAAATGAGGTACGTCTTTCTACACTCTTAACTCTTCTTAACCCTCATACTTCTTCTACTTCTGCAGCTCCTTCAGCGGACAAACCCACCGCTGATACCCCAGCTACTACCTCTATTCCTCTTAAAAGGAAACACTCTCACACCCCACTTGATTCTAAAAGGATCAAGAAAACAAAGGAGCACCCCCAACAATCTCATGCTGAAGACTCCTCAGCTCTTTCTGCAGAGCTGAAGGAACGTTCAGTGGTACGCTCTGCCACACCTGAACAAGCCATCCCTTCCATCCCGATCTCAGCGTCTCCAAACGTTGAGATTACAGACTTGGAAACTTCCCAACCTCCCTCAGTCTCTCAAAAGACTGATGAAGTGATTCTCAGCGATTCCAACGCTGAACTCAGAACCCAACCTCCAATCTTATCCTTCGCTTCTCCCTCCACTCATTTGGTCTCTCTTCCAGTTATCACTGGAGATGCCATCATTTCTACGGAAGCTAAAGCTGATAATCCAGAAATGATGAAGACAGGACCTGCAGAACAATCCATGGGCACTTTTGAAGACGACATGGAACTTTACTCAGGAACCCGTGATTTTGACGAATTCACCAATCCTCCTACAGGTAATCAACAACCCATAAACACTGTGACTAAACCCCAAACTTCTGAGCTTTCCTTTGTTCACAAGTTCTTATCTGTTACAGGTCCTAACTTGGGAGACATCAACGCCTCTCTGAAGTCCGTGGAAACAAAGCTGACAGGTCTCACCACCACTCTCTCCAACAACTCTTCAGCTATAACAAACGTTGGAGAGAATCTGAACAAGCTGACAACGGTGGTGGAGAAGAAGGCTTCCACATATGACATGAAGCAGCTTGACAAAACTCTCAGCGACTTCGCCAAGGTGCTCGCTGATATCTACACAGACTACACCTCTCTCAAAAACTCAGTTTCGTCCATGTCCAGCGAGGTAACAACGCTGAAGACATCGGTTGGAACACTAGAGGGAGATATGTCTGCTGTGAAGACAAATGTCAACACTCTGACGACTGACTTAAGCTCTGTAAAGACTGACGTTGGTTCGAGCAGCTGCTACACAAAGCGAATACTCCTGCTCCTGCCCCTACCCCCGTCCCTAAAACTGTAAACTTCACAGCAGCGGATCGCAAAGAGCTGGAAAAGATCAATCCTGCTATTTCTGGCCTTGAAGACAGATTAGCAAAGATTGAAGTTTGTGTAGGTCTCTCTGGCCAAGAAGACAGAGAACCTACCCACGCTGCTGAATCTACCCATTCCTCCCCCAGTCATCATGAAAAAGAGGGGGAGAAGAGCGCTGAAAATCCTTCCAAGAGCGCTGAAGACCTTTCCCATGATGAATCTATCAGGGGAGAGAAGAACGAAGACCTCACCTTCGCTGAAGAGGGTGAGAAGACTATTGAAGCTGAAGAAGCCGCTGGACCTCAGGGAGACGAACACCCTAAGGGAACCGAGAAGCTTGCCTCTGTATCTGAGGGGGAGCAACTCGAAGAAGACGCTGAAGAATCCGAAGCAGAAGATGATGAAGCCGTCGACATCCCTGATAATGAACCATCTTCTTCTCCAAAGAATGATGATGATGATGATGATGAAGATGACGATGACTTCTTTATCGTCAAACCTTCTCCGAAGATCAAAGCTCTTAAGGGAATCTCGATAAATGAACCTTCAGGGGAGCGGACAAAGACAAAGCCCTCAGCCTCTGGAGCTGAGAAAGGCAAAGGCAAAAGCGTCGCTGAAGATGACAATCTGACGATCTTGCTTGAAAAGCCGGTTTGTCAGGTACACTAAACATCTCTTACTCCATCCCTCCTCTATCATACACTATCAGTTCCTCTACCCAAGCCTATACACTTAACCCAATTCTCTCTATCTGATTCTACCCAAGTTCTTACTTGTAAGATCGCTGTGTTTCAGCTAGTCCTCTCCCCTGTTTGAGGATATCGCTGAAGGCTCCACAACTGCGACTTCACCAATAATACCAGCTGTCGCTGAAGAAATAATCCTAGTCTTGGATTTGATCTCTGAGACTGGTGAACCTGAAGAACAGACTCTCTCACACAGACACAGACCTTCCTTAGCTCCTCAAAAGCTAAGAGAAGAAGAACAGAAGAAAAGAGAGGAAATAATAAAGCGATTCGAGGATCAGCGAATCATTCTAAGGCGTGATCAACTGCCTTCAGTTCCTCCAAAGTTCAGAATTTCAAAAGCTGAATACAAGGAACACCTCAGAGCTGAACGCCTCATCGCTGAAAGAAAGGAAGCTGAAGAAAAAGACAGAGAATACGCCATCAAGCTTACTCAAGAATCTGTCAAAGACCCCAAGCTGAAACGTGTTCCCATTCAAGTCCAACGAAAGCTTTGGGAAGAAGCCCAGAAGATCGTGGAAAAGAAAACTGAAGTTTCTCAGACCACCCTGATCTGGTGTAAAGAGAAAACACACTTCAGATATCGTCCAGCGAAGATCAACAAGGTATTCATCTCTGGAAGAACCTCTATCGGAGTACCTATTGTTGACATCAAACTTTTCAGAGAAGATGGCCAAACTGAAGCCTTTCGCGCTGACACTGTAAAAAGGTATGGTCTCTCTGAATGGCTGGAGATGAGGTTAGCTATCCAATCGTCACAATCAAAGTACAAGGATCATTTCGAAAAGCTGATAAACAGACAGATCGATTTGATATCTTCTTGTGTGGACATTCCTCCTCTTCCTGATCTTAAGCTGAAAAGAAAAAGGGCCTCTCTGAAGAAGAAACGTCAAGATTCAAACTCAGGTCCTGTCATACGAAATGAAACTGGAATTGGTTTCTCTCGCGCTGAAGTGCTTGGTCCTGACCCTGATCTATCTGCCCTTGACATTTCTTTGCCACCATGTGAACTTTTCGTCCCTGGTAAAGTCATCAGTAATCCTTATGGAATATTCTTTCTCGACTACGACGGACGTAAATATTTTCAACGGATCACTGAGCTTCCAATCACTCCAATCGAACAGCTCAGAGATCTTATCTACTGGTGTGACTTCAGAAAAGACATTCAGGCACGACACCTAAAACCCTTGATTTTTGAAGAAGCACTGAACAAAAGAAAACGAGGTGTAACGGTTCCTGACTGGATGATCCCCACTGAAAAGACCCTTGATGAACTTCTCATTAAGGAAGAACCTCTGTAAGCTGATAGGATCGCCTCTTTCATCTATTTTATCAGTTATCCTTTTGTACTTGTAATTTATTTCGCTCGTACTTGTAATCTTTCCATTTCTCTTTGTAACCTGATTCAAAGTTTTAAAGAAAGATTTCAGCGAATGTACTTTACTCCATCAGTACTGAAAAGATCCCAGAAAACAGTAAAAGGGACAAATATTTTATGAGTTCTTTTTATCCTTATGTTTTCATTAAATAGCAATTTTCTTTGTTGCTATGTCATAATCAAATAGGGGGAGAATGTTGATCCAAACCCTCAGTGATTTGATAATGACCCTTTCTTATATACTTAGTGAAAATTGTAAGTAAACAATATGTATCAGAGTTTCACTATCGCTGATAAGTACTAAGATCTTCCAGTACCGCTGATAGGAACTCTCACTCTTTAAGTTAAACATTCAGCGAACAATGTTCATCATTAACGCTGAGTCTGTTCAGTCATTATGATGATCGCTGATAAGTTAGTTGTTTACTTATGATCCCTGAAGACGAGTTTCACGTCAACAAAGGTTCTACGCTGAAGTCGAAGATCAAGCTCAAGAACCAGCGACAAGTCTCCTAATGAACTGATGCGGATCAGCGAAGACTCAGATTTGTCCACTCAACGTGAAGTATCAAGTACAAGACTTCAGCTATCGCTGAACTTTATCATCTGCTGAATAGTAAATGATAATCGTTGAATCAACGAAAGTTGATCATGAAGTCCTCCGTACAAAGTACTTTTGTCTTAACCCCCCTTGCACGACTCCGTACGAAATGTCAGAAAAGAACCTCCGAATATCTGAAATCGTACAACCACTCTGATACTACACTGTTCATCCATGCGGCTACTAAGGTTGTCAACCAAGGTCAATGACATGCAACCAACCAGCGGATGACACGTGTAAAGTATATACTGACTTGCATTAAATGCATGCAGTATATAAAGAGATGAACTCACTTCATTTGAAGTAACTTGCTAACTCTGGACAAGTTCAAATCTCTGTAAGCTGATAGGATCGCCTCTTTCATCTATTTTATCAGTTATCCTTTTGTACTTGTAATTTATTTCGCTCGTACTTGTAATCTTTCCATTTCTCTTTGTAACCTGATTCAAAGTTTTAAAGAAAGATTTCAGCGAATGTACTTTACTCCATCAGTACTGAAAAGATCCCAGAAAACAGTAAAAGGGACAAATATTTTATGAGTTCTTTTTATCCTTATGTTTTCATTAAATAGAAATTTTCTTTGTTGCTATGTCATAATCAAATAGGGGGAGAATGTTGATCCAAACCCTCAGTGATTTGATAATGACCCTTTCTTATATACTTAGTGAAAATTGTAAGTAAACAATATGTATCAGAGTTTCACTATCGCTGATAAGTACTAAGATCTTCCAGTACCGCTAATAGGAACTCTCGCTCTTTAAGTTAAACATTCAGCGAACAATGTTCATCATTAACGCTGAGTCTGTTCAGTCATTATGATGATCGCTGATAAGTTAGTTGTTTACTTATGATCCCTGAAGACGAGTTTCACGTCAACAAAGGTTCTACGCTGAAGTCGAAGATCAAGCTCAAGAACCAGCGACAAGTCTCCTAATGAACTGATGCGGATCAGCGAAGACTCAGATTTGTCCACTCAACGTGAAGTATCAAGTACAAGACTTCAGCTATCGCTGAACTTTATCATCTGCTGAATAGTAAATGATAATCGTTGAATCAACGAAAGTTGATCATGAAGTCCTCCGTACAAAGTACTTTTGTCTTAACCCCCCTTGCACGACTCCGTACGAAATGTCAGAAAAGAACCTCCGAATATCTGAAATCGTACAACCACTCTGATACTACACTGTTCATCCATGCGGCTACTAAGGTTGTCAACCAAGGTCAATGACATGCAACCAACCAGCGGATGACACGTGTAAAGTATATACTGACTTGCATTAAATGCATGCAGTATATAAAGAGATGAACTCACTTCATTTGAAGTAACTTGCTAACTCTGGACAAGTTCAAATCTCTTATCTCAAGATAGGTTATTATTAGTAATTTCATTATCTCTGTTAGTGCAAGAAACCTTAGTGTTCCAACTTGTTTAGATTTAGGTTTATCCTTAATCTTGTTTCCGCAACAAGCTGTAAATTGTTAATGATTTATCAATAAACAATTTAGAAAAGTAAAATCTATGTGTTTGTATTCAACCCCCCCCCCCCCTTCTACAAACTTGTATAGGCCTTCGGGACCAACAGTCCGCAACCTTTCCAGCAAGGATCGTAATCTTTCCAGCAGAGATCGCAGCCATTTCAGCATGGCCAACAATCGTTTCAGAATGGACCACAGCAATTCCACTATGGGTCGCAACCATATTTTATCCCGTTCAACGAGGACACCAATGGTTCGTCGCATGGTAATGGCACTAGTCCAGGGACCAATCCCTCGACAGGGGCAAATCCTGATCCTAACGATCCCGTCGCCCATCGTTTGAAGATGTTAGAAGACCAAAATGAGTGCGTCCTGTCCTTGCTCGCCAAGTTTCCTGGGGCAGCCGTGCCTGTCGACGTTGAGCCTCGCTCGGGGTATCAGGCATCGCCCTTCATCGACGATATCGCCACCGTCGAGGTCCCAAAGAAGTATAACATTCCTGCCTTCACTCCCAAGTATTCGGGTGCGACCGATCCAACCGAGCATGTCGCGCAGTATAAGCAGCTAATGTGGACAATCTCGATTCCACACATGTACCAGGAAGTATGCATGTGTAAGAGTTTCGGGGCGACTCTCACTGGTCCAGTTCTCCAGTGGTTGATCAATCTCAAACCCAAATCTATCGGGTCGTTCGCCGAATTGGTCAACCAATTTTCCCGGCAATTCGCCAGCAGTCGTAAGATGGAAAAGCAGACTAGTGATCTATACTATGTCGTGCAGAAGACAAATGAGTCTATTCGAAGTTATTTCAATAGATTCAATGCCGAAATGATCAGTATCCGCAATTCTGACGTGAAAACGGCGATCGAAGCTTATAATCGTGGTCTGGACGATAGTTCTGGTCTATATATCGATCTGACCAAGTACCCCCCAGAGACTTTCGAAGATGTCCGAGCTCGAACCTTAGCATATATGAGGGTCGAAGGTGATGCCGCCTTTCGTCGCAAGCACATTGACAACAGAAAGTCGTTAGGCGTCAGAAAGCTAGAATTCAAGCCGAAAGCCATATCCAGAATAGAGTCAGCGCGCCAAATTTCAAATTTTCGTTTCAAGACGAAAGCAGAGGCCAAGACCGCGACTAAGTTCACTCAGTACCCCAAGATATCCTCTTACGGATTCAAAGGATCTGCAAAGGACTTAATCGAAGCTCTGAAGACCGCTCAAGCGACCATTCGATGGCTAAAGAAGTCCGACCTAGACGATGCTAAAAAGACAAATCAAAGTGGTGCGACTTCCATGCTGATCATGGTCATGCGATAGACGATTGTGTCGTATTGAAGAAGGAACTAGCATATCATTTTTCGAAAGGAAATCTTAAGGATATCATCGATGACATCGTTATTCCAGCTAATAGCCATCGAACGACGACCCCCGAGCATATGAAGGTCGTCAATTGCATCACCGGTGGTTCAGATGTGTGTGGTCTGACGTATTCAGCGGCCAAGCGTCATGCCAGTCAAGCGCCCGATGATCGGCCTATCCCTCGCTCGTCTAGACCCAAAGGAGATTTGGAGCTAGAAGCCATGAAGATTGTGTTCGACCACATCGACTTTGGCGACTCGTATCAGAAGCATCACAACGGGTTGATCATTCAGATCATAGTCGATAACTGCCTAACGTGTCGAGTCTTGATCGACGGGGGCAGCTCAGCAAATGTCATTTTTCTCAACACCATTAAAGCCATGGGAATCGATCGCTCGGAAATCACCCGACGTTCGACGACTTTGGTCGGTTTCAATGGAGAAGCGACGAGCACCTTCGGAGAGATAATCTTGCCCGTCTACGCCGGAGGAGTCAACAAGCAGACCAAGTTCAGTGTCATCGATTGTGCATCGGCCTATAACATCATCTTAGGTCGACCATGGATCCACGATATGAAAGCCGTTCCCTCGACGTATCATCAAATATTGAAATTCCCTACGCCATGGGGAATCCAAGAGATTAAGAGTGAGCCAAAAGTCGCTCGTGAGTGCTACAAGTCTACCTTGAAGCCGCGAAAATAAACCAAAGTCACAAGATCAGGCTCTCGACAGGTTCGTCCCTCTATCCCTAAATTAATATCTTTTTCACAGAGATAAGTCTACTATGGTTCCCGGTCGTACGACAACATAGTCGATCGCAGGACAATATTTAACAGGATCGTCGTGTCATTCTGTCATTTAAAACCTATCTTTTCATGCCAAAAAGAATAAGGTAATAAATGACAGGGGGCAAATAGAGAGAGTCTGAAAAGGTACGTTCTCTAACCCTTTTTCATGCGATTTTTTCTCACAAAACGTTTACTGACTTAAGCATCGGAGGGTCGTTGGCTAGCCAACGACCAACCCCCAACATCGTTTTATCGCAGAATCACGCGACAGATTATCGCAGAATCGCACGGCAGTAATCGTTAAGTCTACTTAATGACTTTAATATCGCAAGGTCGAACGACATAAACGATCAGGTCTCTAACTTGATCATTTCTCCACAGGGGCATACGATACAAACTCATTGTACGATCTGGTCGTACGATAGGTGAGTCTAAACGACTTTACCCCTAAGTTTCTTAACTTTCATACCCTGAATGGATGCTTTAAATCGCGTGCTTTTTTTACGTTCTGGTCATCGTATTACAATGAGTGCCTTAGTCGCATGATTTCATATGTATTTTACATTCGACTTCATAATCAATATGATGTGAATAAAGCATAAGATTCAAAGCAAAAGATATATTCGTTGAGTAAACCATCATGTACATACTCAACCCCCGATAGGTCAGGTGGCAAAAACAACAAGGAAAGAAAAAATTCTAGACGACAGGGGGAACATCGGTCGTGTCCCTGCTCGAAGTCCCGACCTGAGGGCCTTTATCTGTCACTCCTCCTGCACGAATCTCCTGCAATTCATATTGAGCATCGAAAAGTTGGATGGCTAGCTCGTCAGCACGCGCCAAGGCAAACCTCTCCCTATCTAAAGCTGCCTTCTCTCTCTTCAACGCCGCAGCTTCTCTTTCAAGGGCAGACGCCATCAACCCTTCAACTTTCGACATCCCAGCGTGCAATGCCAAAGACGACTGGAACGTCTGAAAAATAACACAAGAAAATATTAGACGACTAAACGAATGAGACAAGTCATGAAAGATTGACACTCACCGTGAACGCCAGATTGGCAACTTGAGATCCAATCTCTCCGGCCGGAACTCCACAAAAACGCTCCCCGAAAGACGGGAGCAAATACTTCCCCAGATGAGGGAACGACGCCGTCCCATCTAGGACACCCTCCGCCATAAAGTTAGACGGCAACGTAAAATTGACCGTCATAACTTCGGCCGATGATCCCTCGCCCCTGTCGGCAGACATTGGGATCGACACTTGAGACACCGATTTTGTCACCGTCGCTGGAAGCGCAGAACTTGCTGGTGTCGCGTCCATCACGCCAGGACGGCTAGATGACGCCCTCGCCTTCTTAGGCAGAACAACTCCCGGTAAGTTATCAACCCTCGACGACGGTTCCCTCAGGACTGTCCTCTTGGTTCTCTTCTGGCTCGACCCAGCTGTCGAAACATTTTCACCCCGAAGGGCACGCATAACCTGCTTTCCTCTCGCCCTAGAGACCGATTTCCTCTCGGTCGGCACTGATCAGGAAATACATGAAGCGTCAGACAGATAGAGTAAACGAAATAAAATAAAAACTATGATACACTTACCAGTCGCCTCTTCCTGTACGTCCTCATCTCTCTCTTCTATCACGTCCTCATCCTCGTCCTCAACTGCCGATTGCCATGAAACGAAAGATCGGTCATCAACGCTAAGACTCAAGAACTTGTTGATCTTAGACTGGGAATCCACAGTCGGTTTCACTTCGACACGCTGAATCTCTGAAGGCGACAAGAAGAAAATGATAAGTAGAAGTCATAAAAATAAATAAAATTCAGAAATAAACGAAGCATACCTGTCTTATTCCAGTCTGACCGCATCCAATTGCTGCTGGAATCCAATGACTCAGTAAGCACGAATACATACCTCGACTTCCACCCACGATCATTGACGCCAGTTCCCAAAACCAAGGCACGATCACCCCTGAACTTAGAATAAGGACTATAACGCCAGTTCTTATCCTTTTTAACTTGGTACACCACCAAGAAATAATTCATGATCATAGGAGACTCCCATTTCGTGGACGCTCGCTCAATAACCAGCAAAACTCGCCAAAGTTGGGGCATCAATTGTCCCGGCGACACATCGAAATCCTGCATGAATGACTTGGTTAAACCAGAAAACGGCCATTGAAACCCTATCTTAAAAGGATACTCGTACAAAACGAGATATCCCTCAGGGCAATCCTTAGAACGAACAATCCCCGGACACCGCAACTCTACATTTGTAGGAATTTTTGTTAAACTCCTAAAAGCATCTAAGTCTACGTGATTCATGATAAGACTAGCAGGCTCCGTCGACATCGTGAATCAGAGGACAGAACAAGGTCTTATATAAATGCTCTCAACTGCGGTTTAAAGATTTGCAACGATTCGAGTAAGTTCGGACGAAGAATGGAAAGGAATCAAGGCGAAATCTCTTCCCAAATAAACACTTCGAAGAATAGCAAGAAAAAATCCGTCGTGATCTTTATTGATACCAACAATTGCATCAAATCGAATCCCTGATGATCGCCGCGCATCCCCGTTTTTTCGCATGCTCACCCGGATCCTCGACACCTGTCCTCAGCAGCTGGAAAGCATCATCGTACGTCAGCATGACGTCACGACCTCGTTCCTCTTTCGACTTCTCGTTCAATTAGAAACGGACCAGTCTGGTTCCAAGGCGATGGATGTAACTTCTAACTCTTGTCTTATTTTCTCACGCGTCTGATTGACAAAATTTAAACTCGAATTTGCCATCCTTCTTTCAAATTTTGGGGGCAAACTGTTTGGGCAAAAAATCACGTCGTACGACCACGACCAGAGCAGGTAAGACGCACATTATAATCCAAGTCTTGTATTAAGATAAGGTCTCGACAAGAACCCAGAAAACGTCCGTCGTCTCCCTTAAAAGGTAAGTCGTACGTCTCCCATGACGCTCGACCATAGCATCGCATGTCACGTACGACCATCGCGTAAGATCATTGCACCTACGACCAAAGCTAACGTTAACCTTTTCTGTTACATTTGTGAAGTATTTAATGCAGGAGTCAAAGCCATTAACAGCAAGCAGTCGTAACGGACGAAGAGCATTATGGATAATCACTCCGGCAACCGTTTCCGACCGTTGTAGCCGTTAATCAAAGCATTCAAGGAGCTAATTAATGGCATGAAGACTATAAAAGCCAAGCTAAAGCCTCATTTCAAGGATCCATCAGAAAAATCCGACACACATCAGCGATCATCAGCGAATACTACCAAACAGCATAGAAAAGCATCCAAGTTCACACAGAAGAACAATCAAACTCTGGAAATCAAGTATTAAAGTCCAGAATCCCACAACTGACTCAAGAACACTCGAAGGAAAGCTCAAGTTATCGCTCTCGACGCACGGCAACAGCTTTCGACCAACAGTTATTCACACTTTGTATTCACAAAACAAACACTTGTACTTTACATTTCGAAGTATTTCCTTCATTTGTATTGTAATCATCGTACGACCGACGCCAGTACCAAGGACGTCGCCCCTGATTGGCGACCATAGTGCAGCGACGACACCCCCTGTCGTCTGCAGGTTTTTTACTCGATTGAGGTTTTTCCTGCGTCATCAAATCCTTTGTCTCTTTATTTTTATTCTCGTCGCACGTCTCGTCGAAATATCCTTTCTTTAGTTTTTTAAGTCCACATCGACCTTAAGTTGTCCCTTTGGTGCAATTTTTGGCATTAACAGCTTCTGCGTATAAGGAACTTATGGACCTATACGTAGCACATGTTTCTATGCCTGATTTTTCTGTCTCCTCCGAGCCGACGAGCTCTTTTCAAGGGAAGGAGGAGGTGGTAGCCTTTAGGTTATCGGCGGGTATTCCCACCGAAATCCATTTATACGTTCCCGACCAACTTAGACCGGCGGAGTATTTAGGAGGATTCTTCGTCATGTACGAGTATCATTTTAGAATAGGACTTATATGGCCGTTTACTCCCCTGGTTAGGGAGTTTTTGGGTAATTTCGACTTATCTCCTGGTCAGATCCTGCCCAAACTTTGGCAGATCTTTCAGGAGATCGATCGAATCACCAGTGATTGGGATGTTCTTTTCACGGTGCGTGATCTGTTGACGGCGTTTGCCATGAAGTCGGACGACTATCACCGTTATAGCCTATCCTCAAGGCTAAGAGGAGGACATACGTTGGTTCCTGACACCCTAGTCCGCGATCGTGGGTGGAAGGCCAAATATGTTCTCGGTCGTGTACGGACGCTTGGTCGTATAGACGAGGATACTTCCTGGGTCGCGTCTGGGTGGAACACCAACGGTATATAGATTTTGTTTTGTTGTACGTCTTTTAGTTCTTAACTTTGTCTTTTGCTAACCTCTTGTCATTTTTGTTTTCAGATATCGATTTTGCTAGGTTCGGTCTTGTAGCTGATTCCCAAGAAAAGGTTGCGAGACTTTTTTCTTGTGGGGTCGGAGAGTTATTTGACTCTCCTAGTCATACGACCGTTAGCACTTCAGAAGCTGAAGAAAGAAGTCAACAAGAGACTTCGACAAGTAAGTGCCCATTAGTCGTACGTTTTCTACTTTTCTTCGAGTCGTACGACAGTATCTGATACTTTTATTTTTTACAGGTGGTCCTGATATACAGTCTACCTCGGGTAAGGCGAAGAGAGAGGCCCAACTGGCCTTGGCTAAGAAGGCCAGGGAGCTGAAGAGGAAGGATCCTCCGACTTCGGGGTCGGAGGTTTTGAAGAAGACCAAGTCGGTTCGTCCGAGGGAACCGTCGTCGACGGGTGGAGAGCCGCTAAAGGTCTCCACTCCTGAGAAGGCGAAGACGTCTTCGGACATGCCAAGGAAGACACCGACTGGGTCGTCTACTGCGGAGGAGAAGGGGAAAGGTCCTTAGATGGAGGGGTCCCCTGAAGTTACGACGGTGAACTTTCCGTTACCGTCGGACTTCTTGTTGGACGGTGTCCTAGATAGGGCGAGGATTTTCCCTAACTTAGGAAAATTTCTCCTACCAGCCTTCAAGGATCGCTATCGTGGTGCTACCGTGGAGGAGACAGGGTCTCACGTCGCAAGCATGACATTCCTGGTAAGTATTTTTGTCGTATATCTCTTCCTCTCTTAGTAAGTCAGACTTACCTTGTATCTTTTCGTGCGACTGCAGGCGTTTCAGGTGTCGTTGTGCCTCTTCGGCCAACTAGAGGAGCTCCAGAAGGTCGAACCTTGCATCACTGAGAAACTTCAGCGAGCATAAGAGGACGAGCGTAAAGCTCGAGAGGATGAGCGGGCGGCTAAGGCCAACGCGGAGGCTCTCTCCGTTCAAGTGGACGATCTCAAGGACCTTCTGGAGACGCCGTCGCTGGAGAAGGAGGAGCTCCAGAATCGTCTCAAGGAGACGTTGGAAAGGGCCTCTACTTATGAAGCAGAGGTGACGACGATCAAAGCATCCATCACCGTACGCGAAAAACAGGTGGGGGAGCTCAAGATGTCGGTTAAGGCCGCTGAGGCCAAGACGGGGGCCTTGGAGGAGAAGCTCCTCTCGTTCGAGGCGTTGACCCCTCTGAAGGTCAGGGCGGCAATCATGCGCCGTCACCTGCAGGGGAAAAACCTTTTGGCTGGCGCAGAGGCCGAGGCCGCATCCTACATCGAACACATCGGGACCGAAGAGGATAGGGTCCATGACACTGACTCCGTAGAAACCAAGACGGGCGGTGCGGAAGACAAGGGTGGAGTCGACCAGAGCCCTCAGTAGGCTTTTGAGTTTTTTGTAATTTGTATTTATTTCTAGGGCGACCGTTGGTGGTCGTGCCTTTTCTTGTATTACTTTTGGATTAATACAAGCATGTCTTTCGTTATATCGTCGTGTGCTTTACTTTGTTGTAAATAAACAAAACGAACGTAGAATTGTACGACACAGGTACATATAACTTTGGGAGTAGTCGGGCGACTGGGCCGAAAGAAATATTCTAAGTATGGAATTCAAGTCATAAGACTTTGATTCCGAAACTCAGATTAAAAAAGCACCTGTTTAAGATCATAAGATCCATGAGATGATTCATAAGATTCTGCCTATGACGTACAAGTCATGACTTATCGGTCTTGACATATTAGTCGTGACCTCGTAGTCTTAGAGACTTTGATATAAATCCTAAGACTGGCGTACGTGCGATTCTGCGGGCCTGTAATGTAAGATCAAGGGTGGTCGCTGGTTTGACCAATGACGCTCCGATGCTTAAGTCAGTAATCGTTTGTCGAAGTAAATCGAAAAATTTAAAAGAGTACTTTTTTAGATGTACTGCGTTCCAGCTTCGAGGGATGTCTTGGTTGTCGAGGGTTTGAAGTCTGTAAGCACCCTTCCCGACGACCTCAGATATTCGATAAGGTCCTTCCCACTTTGTGGACAACTTACCTGCATTTGGTTCCTTAATGTTATGGAACACCCGTCGTAAGACGTAGTTACCTTCCTGAAATTTTGGCTTTAAATTTTTTATTGAAATGTCGCTTAAAGACTTGTCATTGAGATGCCATCCTGACTATAGCATACTCTCTTAACCCTTCTAGAGCGTCGAGGTCGTAGCTTAGTTCTACCAAATTATGATCAACGGACGTATGTCTCGATGTCGGGAGCTGTATTTCAATAGGTAAGATGGCTTCACAACCGTAGACCAACGAAAACGGTGTTTGCCCTGTCGATGTTTGGGGCGTCGTGCGATTGGCCCATAGGACCGATGGGATTTCTTCGACCCACTTCCCTTTTGCGGCCTTAAGTCTTTTCTTGATTGAATTGACGATGACTTTATTGCTCAATTCTGCAAGACCGTTAGATTGGGGATAACGTGGGGTTGAGGTCGTAAGTTTGATATTACGGTCCTCACAAAATCGTTGTGTACGATCGCTTATGAACTGCGACCCATTGTCATACACGATTTCGGAAGGGATTCCGAACCTGCATAGGATGTTAGTCTGGATAAAAGAAATAACTTCTTTGTCCCAAATCTGGGAGTAAGCAGCTGCTTCTATCCATTTAGAAAAATAATCTGTAAGGACTAACAGAAAAGCATTTTGCCCTGGGGCAGGAGGTAATTTGCCAACGATGTCCATTCCCCACCTCATGAAAGGCCATGGAATTAAGGACGAATGTAAAGGTTCGGAGGGTTGGTGGGTCATACCTGAATGTCGTTGACATGCGACACAGCCTTGGACGTACCTGGTGGCATCTAGCCTCAATGTCGGCCAATACTAGCCTTGTCGTGAGATACGATTTGAAAGACTGTGACCACCTTAGTGGTTGCCACATTTGCCATCATGCATCTCCTTTAAGATATTGTGTACTTGTTCGGAATTATCGATGCATCTTAGATTTAGACCCGTCAACGAGCGTCGATAGAGTCTATCTCCAATGATTATGTATTTCGATGCTTTGAATCGAATCTTGCGAGCTTCCATTTGATCTTCAGGTAGTTGGTCGTGCATAAGGTAATTTTTTATGTCAGTTGACCAACTGCCTTCCGTGCTAAGAGCACATATTTCTTTGGAGTCTTCAATAGACGAGGTTGCTAGGTGTATCATAGGAATAGCGTCGAACGACTGCATATTAAGCGCTGATCCAAGGTTGGCTAGCGCGTCGGCCTGAGTGTTTTGATCTCTGTGGATTTTTTCTATTGAGAATGGATCAAACATCTTAGATTTATCTTTGGCTATCTTGAGATAGGCCATCATTTTGGAATCTTTGGCTGAAAATTCCCCGCTTATTTGGTTCACGACCAGTAGGGAATCGCTTCTGACGTGAAGTCCGACTGCCCCCAAGTCGTGAGCCATATTCATGCCTACGATCAGAGCTTCGTATTCCGCCTCGTTGTTAGTAGCCTTGAAACTGCATCGTACGGAGTACACCATCTTGCCCCCTTATGGGGACTTTAAGACGACACCAAGACCTGCTCCTCTAGAGTTTGAGGAACCGTCGACATGGAGTACCCAGGTCGTGTCGCTTATAGTCTCCACAGTACAAATTTCGGTATGTGCTTCTTTTTCCAGTTCGGGGCTGAAGTTAGCGATGAAATCAGCCAAGACCTGCGATTTTATTGATGTGCAAGGTTTAAAGTCGATATCGTAGCTACTGAGGTATATACTCCATTTCTCTAGTCGTCCTGATAGCTCAGGTTTTCTCTGGATCGACTTAAGAGGAAAGCTTGTCACGACGGTAATGGGATGGGATTCAAAGTAGTGTCTTAACTTCTTTGCTGCTGTCACTAGCGACAAAAGTAATTTCTCCATGGATGTATATCGGGTTTCTGCGTCCAATAGAGACTTACTTACGTAGTAAATTGGCATTTGATGTCTGTCGTCCTCTCTAGTTAAGACGACACTTACGGAGTGAGGACTCACGGTGAGGTACAGTTGTAGGACCTCATGTTCTTATGGTTTCGAAAATAATGGCGGGACGGCCATATATTCTTTCAATCGTTGTAATGCTTGCTCATGATCGTCCGTCCAGTCGAAGCCCTTGTTTTTCCTTAAGACGTTATAGAACAGACGACATTTATCCGATGATCGTGAGATGAAACGATTTAAAGCGGCCACACGACCCGTGAGTCATTGGACCTCTTTAAAATTTATGGGAGACTTAATATTCATCAAGGCTTTGATCTGATCCGGGTTTGCCTCTATGCCTCGCCGTGTAACCATATAGCCCAGGAATTTCCCGGCGCTGACTCCGAAAGAACATTTCGTAGGATTTAATTTCATCTGATATTTTCGTAGGATGTCGAAGGATTTCTTCAGATGATCGATATGATCGGTCGCCTGTTTGGACTTGACAAGCATGTCGTCAATGTAGACCTCCATGGTGTCGCCAAGATGTTCTTTGAACATCTTGTTAACCAATCGTTGATAGGTCGATCCTGCATTCTTCAGACCAAAAGGCATGACTTTGTAACAATAGATGCCTTTGTCTGTCATGAAAGCAGTCTTCTCTTGGTCTTTGTTAGGGTCAAAAGTAGGTTGAATAGAAGTTCAAGGACTAAACTGTTATTCTTTATTTTGAGCCTTAAAGTATAAACGGGCCATGGGCTTTCTAGCTTTGGGCCCATGGTATATAATGTTTTTGTTAGCCTTAGTTTTAGGCTAGTTGTCATATTGAACTTTCATACATTTTGTAATTCTCTCTGATTTGATTGAAAGTTATATGGATGACCAATTGAAATCATACTGTTTGTTTTGCATCTATTGATTTCTACTGTTCGTTGCACTGGTCTGGAAACAAATCAGTTCAGAACCCGATTTAACTGGTGTGTTAGCTTCCAAACTTTCTTGTTGATCCAAACCCTCAGTGATTTGATAATGACCCTCTCCATTCTACTTTGTGAAAATTGTAAGTAAACAATGTATAAGAGTCTCACTATCGCTAATAAGTACTAAGACTGTATTCAGTACCGCTGATAGGAACTCTCGCTCTTTAGAATTGACATTCAGCGAACCCTGTTCATTCAGCAAGCTCTGAGCCTGTTCAGTCTTGTTGATGATCGCTGATGTTCATACATTGTTCAGCGTAACTGTTCACCATCCATATGTTCTTAGGAATATTAGCTCTGAGTCTGTTCAGACCTATTTGGTGATCGCTGACAATCATAGTTGTTTACTTATGATCCATGAAGACAAGTTTCACATTAACATAGGTTCTACGCTGAAGTCGAAGATCATGCTCAAGAACCAGCGATAAGTCTCCTAATGAACTGATGCGGATCAGCGAAGACTCAGATTTGTCCACTCAATGTGAAGTATCAAGTACAAGACTTCAGCTATCGCTGAACTTTATCATTCGCTGATATAGAATGATAAAGCCCTGAATCAACGAAAGTTGATCATGAAGTCCTCCGTACAAAGTACTTTTGTCTTAACCACCCTTGCACACTTCGTATGAAATGTCAGAAAAGAACATCCTTATTATCTGAAATCGTACAACCACTCTGATACTACACTGTTCAACCATGCGGCTACTAAGGTTGTCTACAAAAGTCAGATCCAACAACCAATGAGCTGCTGCCACGTGTAAAGTATAAACTGCCATGCATTAAATGCATGCAGTATATAAGAAGACCTCCAGCTTCATTTTTGAAGCACTTGCTAACTCTGGTCAAGTCATCTTCTTATCTTGAGATAGGTTATTATTAGTAATTTCCTTCTCTTTCTTAGTGCAAGAAAACTTAGTGTTCCAACTTGTTTAGATTAGGATTTATTCCTTATCTTGTTCCGCAACAAGCAGTAAATTGTTAATGATTTATCAATAAACAATTTAGAAAGTAAAATCTGTGTATTTGTATTCAACCCCCCCTTCTACAAACTTGTATAACCCTCTCGGGACCAACAAGTGGTATCAGAGCAGATTTGTTTAATCTCATAAACAAGATCTTATCTATACTAATCTTCTCTTTTCTTGTAGAAACTAGAAATGACTACCAATACAAACACAAACTATATAGACAACTGTTTTCTTGCAAAATCCCCTAAATTCTCCAGAGATAATTTAAATCTATGGAACGATAGGATGATAAACTCAACTTTTCCTAAAGAATCCTCTAACCCCAGGTGTAGAGATGACAGGTATCAAAAGTTGAAAGAAGAAGATGCAAAGCTGAAAAGCTTTAAGAAGAAAGAAATGGATGACTATAATTAGGCTGATTCTGATGAAGAAGAATCATCATCTGACTCTGAAGATGATGACCAAGCCAATCTCTGTCTCATGGCCAAGATTGAAGAAGAGGAAGACAAGTCTGACATTCCCTCTACTTCAGCCTCTACCTCTACGGTATCACCTTCTTTCTTTACCAATAACTTAAATATTGATGAAGCTGATAGCCTTCGAAAGATCGATCTGCTGACTAGAAGCTTATATGATGTTATGAATGGAAAAACCATTGTTGAAAATCAAAACATTGATCTCGCTGAACAACTTAAACAGTGTCACCTTCAAATAGAAAAGCTTTCTAAAATTGAAGAAAATTTAAGAGACCAAGTCCATTTAAATCAGCTAGTCAAAATCGAACGCGAAGAAGCTATCGTTGCATTAAAAGCTGAAAAAGCTATTGTTGATGGATGGTGTAAATCCTCAGCAACGATCACTGAGATAATTAAGTCTTAGATACCTCTGAGTGACAAAAGTGGTATTGGTTATAAAGCCGATACTGAAAAACCTACCACTGAACTTTCCATGCTGAAATTCGGAATGTTTGTCTCCTCTATCTCTGACACTTCATCTTCTCAGTGCTCCTTTTCTAAAACACCATCTCCTGAGGAAAAACCTACCTTAGTCTCTAATGACAAAAGTAAAGGTATTGCTTTTAAAAAACCTTCCTTAGCCTCTAAAGACAAGGGTAAAGGAATTGCTTATGATCAAAATCGTCATAAGGGTATCTTTATACCTAAGCTGAATGCTTCTACAGCTTCAGCGATTCATCCCTCTGGTTCAGGGAACAAGAACACTGGATATGTTCAGCGTGGATATATTCAATGATCTACTCCCAGAATCAAAGTGGATGTTACTGGTAAGAAATCTGAAGAACTGATAGTTCCTCCTATTTCCAATACCAAAGGTGTACTTGATGCTGGTCCTTCCAATTTTAAACAAATGGCTCAGCATGCAAAAGATCCTAAAACTACTTTCAGTTATAGGAAATGTTATCACTGTGGACTTACCGATCATATTGCTAGTAAGTGTCCAACAGCCACCAAAGCTGAAAAATTAGCTAAGGTGAAGATCACTGCCCCCAAGGCAAAGAAGACCAATCCTGGTGCAAATCAGGTCAAGGTAAATCCTACCACTGAGGTTTAGAAATTAACCAAGGTGAAGACTGACAAAGCTGAATCTTCAAATGCTGCGAAGATTGTTGAACCTTCCACTGAGGTTAAGAAATTAACCAAGGAGTTGTTAATGCCAAAAATCGCACCAAAGGGACAACTTAAGGTCGATGTGGACTTAAACAACTAAAGAAAGAATCTTTCGACGAGACGTGCGACGATAAATAAAATAAAGAAACAAGGGATTTGATGACGCAGGAAAAACCTCAATCGAGGAAAAAACCTGCGGACGACAGGGGGTGTCGTCGCTGCACTATGGTCGCCAATCAGGAGCGATGTCCTTGGATACTGGTGTCGATCGTACAGTGATTACAATACAAATGAAGAAAATGCTTCGAAATGTAAAGTACAAGTGTTTGAACGTAAAAACAGGTGTTTGTCGTGTACGAAACAAAGTATGAACTACTGGTCGAGGGCTGTTGTCGTGCATCGAGAGCGATACTTAGAATAATGGTTTCTTCACTTCAGGTGTTCTTGAATATTGCTTCGGTTGTTAATCGCCGGATATTTGATGTGTTGAAATGTTGATTGAGCTTGATATTTATAGTCTTCGCGTCCTTAGCTTCATCCATGAATGCTCCTTTAATGGCCTTAACGGTTGGAAACGGTCGCCGGAGTAATGATCTTCGTCCGTTACGGTCGTCGGCTGTTTAATGATTGCGTCGGTTATAGTCGTTGCTCCTTAATGACTTTTACTCCTGCATTAAACACTTAATAAACGGTCATGGTTAACGTTAGCTTTGGTAGAAGTCGCACGTCCTTATATAATAGTCGTGCGGATCGGGCGACGCTATGGTCGAGCGTCGTAAGGAACTCTCGACTTACCTTTTATGAGGGACGACGATGGTGTTCTAGGTCTTTGTCGAGACCTTATCTTAATACAAGATATAGTCCCTAATCATACGTCTTACCTGTTCTGGTCGCGGTCGAGCGACGTGATTTTTTGCCCAAACAGTTTGCCCCCAAAATTTGAAAATTGAACGTCAAGTTTAAGTTTTAAATTTTGCTTGTCGAAGACTTGTGACCTGGGTTGAGGGACTTACCTGGTTGTCGTGGAACTGAACCGGTTCACCTTTAACTGAACGAGAAGTTGAAAAGTTATGACGTCATACTGACGCACGATGATGCTTACCAGCTGTCGAGGACAGGTGTCGAAGATTCGGATAGGTATGGACGCGTGTTGATCATCAGCGGACTCGACTTGTTGCGATTTCCTGCATAAATAGAGATCACAATGGGTTGTTTTCTTTAGAGATTTTCTTTAAAAGTTTTTTGTTTCTGATGAGGCCTTCTCTAGAATCTCGACTTTGTTCAAATCTTGGGTGGTTCGAGATCTATCAAGGGTTGTGATACCCGAATCGTTGACGATGTTAGTTACGATGAACACGATGTCTGTGTATTCTGCGCACCTGGCGACGATGTCTTCTGCCACGTCAACCCTTTCGTCAGCCGACAGGGGCGGGGGTGTAAAGACGGGAGAGAACGAGGAGGAACTTATGGTGATCAGCTTTGCGCTGTCGCCGTCCCTCTCGTTTGACTACGTCCTCGTCAGGATGAAATCACTTCCGCATCTGGGGAAACATCAGCCCTTAGTTTCCGAGGAGTGTTTTCAAAGGATCTCTATTGAAGAGATAGGGTTGTGTTTAGCCGAACTGGCGTTCCTTGTAAGTTTTTCTTTCAAAACTTGTGTTATCGATGTTCTTTCGTTTTTATGTTTTGCTAACGTGTTCCCTTCGTATTTGACAGATGCTTCTGTTTCTTTTCATTAAGTGTGTCAAGATGGGAACAATATTGGAGTGGAGGTCGCTCGTCAGAAAACAGATGTTCCAGCCTTAACGTTAATCTTAAGAGCCACATTCTCAGAATATCATGGCGTAAGGAGTTGGAAAACAATTCATAACATACTCGTTTGATCCTTGCATTAACATGTTTTGACGCTGCCACGATCTCGAAGGTCAAGACTCCAGGTAGAACATACGACTGACACTCTTCTCCACATTTTTTGTTTTATGTAGTTTACGCTCGAGCTTATTAGTGTGTAATGAGTTTTAGTCTATCTTTGTATAACTGTTCGTTTTGTGAACATGTTATCATCTGTAAAATGAGCGAAGAATCGTGCGACTTAGGCATTCTTTGCAATATGATGAATATAACTCATACATTTTGAATTGTATTGACAATCATGAATATATATCATCGATGAATATGAAAAAATTTCAAAGTTTAGAAACTTTTATTGAGAGGTCATTAAAACCTACCAATCGTACGACGAAATTTAGATGCTCCCGTGATAAGACGATCGATTCGTGAACTTGGGCATCTATGTAGTGCGTTCCCGTAATTATCTTTCGATCCTATGATGTTTATTTTCAAGTAACAATTTATATGAGAAAGAAGTAATCTTAAAAGAAATATCTTTTGAGATGCGCCGCATTCCAACTACGCGGGATCTCTTGATTGTCGAGGGTCTGGAGTTGATAGGCTCCCTTACCAACGACTTCAGAGATACGGTACGGGCCTTCCCACTTGATTGAAAGTTTTCCCGCGTTGGGTTCTTGAGTGTTTTGGAACACTCGGCAAAGAACATAATCGCCTTCTTGAAAGACTTTGACCTTGACATGTTTGATGAAATACCGTTCGACCGCTTGCTTCTGCGACGCCATTCTGATTAAGGCTGATTCTCTGAGTTCTTCGAGGGCGTCGATGTCGCAACTTAGATCAACCGAGTTATGTTCAATGGAAGTGTGCCTTGAGGTTGGGAGTTGGACCTCGACCGGTAGGACTGCTTCGCAGCCGTAGACGAGAGAGAAAGGGGTTTGTCCTGTGGACGTGCGTGGCGTCATGCGATTTACCCACATGATCGAAGGGAGTTCTTCGACCCATCTTCCCTTTGCAGCCTTCAACCGCTTCCTGATCGAAGTTGTAATAGTTTTGTTACTCGATTCCGCAAGTCCATTGGCTTGAGGATATCTGGGAGTTGAGGTTGTTAGCTTGATATTCCTGTCATCGCAAAACTGCTGGGTCCTGTCGCTTATGAATTGGGATCCATTGTCGCAGACAATCTCGGACGGAATTCCAAACCTGCATATGATATTAGTTTGGATAAAAGAGATGACTTCTTTATCCCTGGTTTGGGAGAAAGCAGCCGCTTCGACCCACTTGGAAAAATAATCAGTAAGTACGAGGAGGAATACCTTTTGTCCTGGAGCAGGTGGCAGCTTACCGACGATATCCATTCCCCACCTCATGAAGGGCCATGGGATAAGCATCGAGTGCAAAGGTTCCGAGGGTTTATGAGACATACCTGAGTGTCGTTGACAGGGGTCGCAACTCTGGACGTACTTGATGGCGTCTTGTCGCAGTGTTGGCCAAAAATATCCTTGTCGGGATATACGATTAGCTAAACTACGACCTCCTGAATGATTACCGCATTCGCCGTCGTGCATCTCTTGGAGGATTTTCTGGGCTTGATTTTTGCTGATGACACACCTTAAATTTAAGCCCGTCGATGATCGCCGATAAAGCTTATTTTCGATCATGACGTACTTAGATGCTTTGAATCTGATTTTTCGAGCCTCCATTTTGTCTTCGGGGAGTTGGTCGTGCACGAGGAAATTTCGAATGTCGTGTGACCAATCATCTTCTTCGTCTTCGATCTGGATGACGTATGTGTTTCCAATGGACGGCGTTTCCAGGTGAATCATAGGAATAACATCAAATATTGGTTCAACTAAAGCGGACCCAAGGTTTGCCAATGCGTCGGCCAGAGTGTTCTGGTCTCGCGGAATCTGTTCAATAGAAAAAGATTTAAATTTTTTGGAAATTTCTTTTGCCACGCTTAGATATGCTGTCATTTTTGAATCCTTGGCTGCGAATTCTCCATTGATCTTATTTACTACCAGCAGGGAATCGCTCTTGACATGCAGTGCAGTTTCCCCCGAGTCGTGGGCCATATTCATTCCCATGATCAGGGCTTCATACTCAGCCTCGTTATTGGTGGTTTTGAAGTCGCATCGGACCGAGTATACCATCTTCCCCCCTGTGGCGACTTTAAGACGACGCCCAGTCCAGAGCCTCTAATGTTGGATGATCCATCGACATGTAGAATCCAAGGTACGTCGTCGCGAGTCGCCACAACGGACACTTCGAGTTCTGCTTCTTTTTCTAACTCAGGGCTGAAATCGGCGATAAAATCTGCCAAGGCTTGCGATTTGATCGCGGTCCTGGGTTTAAAATCGATGTCATAACTGCTTAGATATATACTCCATTTTGCTATGCGACCTGTCAACTCGGGTTTTCTTAAGACAGATTTAAGAGGGAAGTTAGTCACGACAGTAATAGGATGTGATTCAAAGTAATGACGTAGTTTTTTAGCAGCAGTGACTAGTGATAAGAGTAATTTTTCCATAGAGGAATACATGGTTTCTACGTCTAAAAGTGATTTACTTACATAATAGATCGGCAATTGTTGTTTTTCATCTTCTCGTGTTAGAACAGCACTTACTGCATTTGGGCTGACAGCCAAATACAACTGTAGGATCTCGTGATCGTGAGGTTTTGACAACAGAGGAGGCGACGCCATGTATTCCTTGAGTTTTTGCAAGGCTTGCTCATGATCATTGGTCCAGTCGAAGCCCCTATTTTTCCTGAGGACATTATAAAATAGATGACATTTATCTGAAGATCGGGAGATAAACCTGTTTAGAGCTGCTACTCGACCGGTGAGTTTATGGACTTCTTTGAAATTTTGAGGAGATTTGATCTCAATGATGGCCTTGATTTGGTCGGGGTTAGCCTCAATGCCTCGACGAGTGACCATATAACCCAGGAACTTCCCGGTACTAACGCCAAAGGAACATTTCGTCGGATTGAGCTTCATGTTATACTTCCGGAGGATATCGAACGATTGCCTTAGGTGATAGATGTGATCAATCGCTTGTTTCGACTTCACTAACATGTCGTCGATATATACCTCCATCGTGTCTCCAAGATGGTCTTTGAACATCTTGTTTACCAGCCGTTGGTAGGTAGAACCTGCATTTTTTAGTCCGAAAGGCATAACTTTGTAACAATAAATACCTCGATCCGTCATGAAAGCGGTTTTCTCTAGGTCGTCAACGTGCATTAAAATTTGGTTGTATCCAGAATAGGCGTCCATGAACGTCAATAACTCATGCCCCGCGGTTGCATCGACCATGGTGTCAATATGAGGTAACGGGAATGGATCCTTTGGACAGGCTTTATTGAGATCGGTGAAGTCGATACAGACCCTCCATTTTCCATTCTTCTTGGCTACGACCACGACGTTAGCGAGCCAATCAGGATATTTTACCTCCCGAATCTTTCCTGTCTTGAGGAGGCTGTCGACCTCATCATTTATTACTTTATTTCTTTCAGGAGCGAACTTGCGACGTTTTTGCTTGATAGGTTTGAACGATGGATCGACGTTAAGCTTATGAGCAATGACATTGGGGTCAATACCGACCATATCTTCATGTGACCAGGCGAAGCAATCAGCATGCTCCTGCAAAAAGGATATGAGTTTTTCTTTAATATGGGGATCAAGGAATGAACCCACAAGAATCTTTTGATCGGGTTTGCTTTGATCTAGAATGATTTCCTCCAAATGATACTCATCGACAGCTGCTGGGGAGTTTTGTGCATTTTCTAAGCTTGTGTGTACTGGTATAACGACTTGTTCTAGATTCCCGTTATCCGCCATTTTCCTGCAACATAAAACAGAAGAAACTCCAAGAAACTATTAGTAGAATGCACGTTCGTCGAGGATTTTCTCTAGATGTGGTCCCACGGATGGCGCCAAACTGTTAATGCCAAAAATCGCACCAAAGGGACAACTTAAGGTCGATGTGGACTTAAACAACTAAAGAAAGAATCTTTCGACGAGACGTGCGACGATAAATAAAATAAAGAAATAAGGGATTTGTTGACGCAGGAAAAACCTCAATCGAGGAAAAAACCTGCGGACGACAGGGGGTGTCGTCGCTGCACTATGGTTGCCAATCAGGGGCGATGTCCTTGGATACTGGTGTCGATCGTACAGTGATTACAATACAAATGAAGAAAATGCTTCGAAATGTAAAGTACAAGTGTTTGAACGTAAAAATAGGTGTTTGTCGTGTACGAAACAAAGTATGAACTGCTGGTCGAGGGCTGTTGTCGTGCGTCGAGAGCGATACTTAGAATAATGGTTTCTTCACTTCAGGTGTACTTGAATATTGCTTCGGTTGTTAATCGCCGGATATTTGATGTGTTGAAATGTTGATTGAGCTTGATATTTATAGTCTTCGCGTCCTTAGCTTCATCCATGAATGATACTTTAATGGCCTTAACGGTTGGAAACGGTCGCCGGAGTAATGATCTTCGTCCGTTACGGTCGCCGGCTGTTTAATGATTGCGTCGATTATAGTCGTTGCTCCTTAATGACTTTTACTCCTGCATTAAACACTTAATAAACGGTCATGGTTAACGTTAGCTTTGGTCAAAGTCGCACGTCCTTATATAATAGTTGTGCGGATCGGGCAACGCTATGGTCGAGCGTCGTAAGGAACTCTCGACTTACCTTTTATGAGGGACGACGATGGTGTTCTAGGTCTTTGTCGAGACCTTATCTTAATACAAGATATAGTCCCTAATCATACGTCCTACATGTTCTGGTCGTGGTCGAGCGACGTGATTTTTTGCCCAAACAGGAGTCACAATAAAAGAACCAACAGGGGAGCGGACAAAGCCTTCAGCGTCTGAAACTAAAGGCAAAGGAAAAGGTGTCGCTGAAGAAGACAATCTGATGATCTTGCTTCAAAATCCAGTTCGTCAGGTATATCACATCTTATTTCCTTACTCTGAATCCTTCCTCTATATATACACATTATCAACTCTACTCTCCAAAAAAGCCTATACACTTAAACCCAGTTCTTTTCTCTCTGTTCTACCCAAGTTCTTATTCGTAAGATCACTGTGTTTCAGCTAGTCCTCTCCCCTGCTTGAGGATTCTGAAGTACAACCAGCTGCTGCTAAAGCTGAAGAAATAATCCTAGTCTTGGATTTAATCACCGAGACTGATGAACCTGAAGAACAGACGCTCTCTCACACAAACAGACCATCCTTGGTTCTTCAAAAACCAAGTGAAGAGGATCAGAGAAGAAGAGAAGAGATGATAAAGAAGCTTGAGGCTCAGCGAATAATTCTGCCTTGTGCCAAAGTTCCTGCTGCAAAGTTCAGGATATCAAGGAAAGAATACGCTGATCACCTCAGAGATGAACGCTTACTCGCTGATAAAAAGGAAGCTAAAGAAAAAGACAAGGCTCTTGCCATTCAGCTCGTCCAAGAATCAGTGGAAGACCCCAAGCTGAAACGAATTCCCATTCAAGTCCAATGTCAGCTTTGGGAAGATGCACGAAAGATTGTCGAGAAGAAGACAAGTGTATCTCAGACCACCCTGAAATGGTGTCAAGAGAAAGTACATTTCAGATATCGACCTACGAGGATCAACAAGGTAAATATCACTGGAAGAACAACCATCGGAATACCAATTGTTGATATCCAATTATTCAGGGAGAATGGCCAAACTGAAACCTTCGGCGCTGAAGCTGTCACAAGGTATGGTCTCGCTGAATGGTTGGAGATGAGAATAGCCATCCAGCACTCACGTTCAAAATACAAGGATCATTTCGAAACACTGATAAATCGACAGATCGATTTGGTCTCATCTGCTGTGGATATTCCCATTCCTCCTGCTCCTGCACTGAAAAGAAAAAGGGCCTCTGCAAAGAAGAAGCTACAAGAATCAGATTCAGGTCCTCCTATACGAAATGAAACTGGTATCGGTTTCTCTCGCTCTGAAGTGCTTGGTCCTGACCCTGATCTTTCTGCCCTAGACTTATCTCTGCCACCCGGTGAACGTTTCATCCCTGGTAAGGTCATAAGTAATCCTTACGATATATTCTTTCATGACTGCTTGGGACGAAAATGTTTTCAACGCATCGCTGAGCTACCAATCACTCCAATCGAACAGCTCAGAGATCTCATATACTGGTGTGAATTCAGAGATAACCTCCTTGGACACTTCATGAAGCCGCTGATCTTCAAGGAAGCCCAAGAAAGAAGAAATCAGGGAGAAAAAGTCCCTGACTGGATGATTCCTATAACCCAGACCCTTGATGAACTTCTCATTAAGGAATAACCTCTATAAGCTGATAGGATCGCCTCTTTCTTCTATTTTATCAGTTATTCTTTTGTACTTGTAATTTATTTCGCTTGTACTTATGATTTTTCTACTTCCCTTTGTAATCTGATACGAAGTTTAAAGAAAGATTTCAGCGAAAGTACTTTACTCCATCAGTACAGAAAAGATCCCAGAAAAACAGTAAAAGGGACAAATATGTTATGAGTTCTTTTTATCCTCATGTTTTTCAAACTTAGCAATTTTCTCTGTTGCTATGTCAATATCAAATAGGGGGAGATTGTTGATCCAAACCCTCAGTGATTTGATAATGACCCTCTCCATTCTACTTAGTGAAAATTGTAAATAAATAATGTATAAGAGTCTCACTATCGCTGATAAGTACTAAGACTGTATTCAGTACTACTGATAGGAATTCTCGCTCTTTAGAATTGACATTCAGCGAACCCTGTTCATTCAGCAAGCTCTAAGCCTGTTCAGTCTTGTTGATGATCGCTGATGTTCATACATTGTTCAGCGTAACTGTTCACCATCCATATGTTCTTAGGAATATTAGCTCTGAGTCTGTTCAGACCTATTTGGTGATCGCTGACAATCATAGTTGTTTACTTATGATCCCTGAAGACAAGTTTCACGTTAACATAGGTTCTACGCTGAAGTCGAAGATCAAGCTCAAGAACCAGCGACAAGTCTCCTAACGAACTGATGCGGATCAGCGAAGACTCAGATTTGTCCACTCAACGTGAAGTATCAAGTACAAGACTTCAGCTATCGCTAAACTTTATCATTCGCTGATATAGAATGATAACGCCCTGAATCAACGAAAGCTGATCATGAAGTCCTCCGTACAAAGTACTTTTGTCTTAACCACCCTTGCACACTCCGTACAAAATGTCAGAAAAGAACATCCTTATTATCTAAAATCGTACAACCACTCTGATACTACACTGTTCAACCATGCGGCTACTAAGGTTGTCTACAAAAGTCAGATCCAACAACCAATGAGCTGCTGCCACGTGTAAAGTATAAACTGCCATGCATTAAATGCATGCAATATATAAGAAGACCTCCAGCTTCATTTTTGAAGCACTTGCTAACTCTGGGCAAGTAATCTTCTTATCTTGAGATAGGTTATTATTAATAATTTCCTTCTCTTTCTTAGTGCAAGAAAACTTAGTGTTCCAACTTGTTTAGATTAGGATTTATTCCTTATCTTGTTCCGCAACAAGCTGTAAATTGTTAATGATTTATCAATAAACAATTTAGAGAGTAAAATTTGTGTATTTGTATTCAACCCCCCCCCCCCTTCTACAAACTTGTATAACCCTCTCGGGACCAACATTTCTCGTTCGGGATCTGCACAAACAGTAGTAAATCCGACTCACGTATGTCGAATGATCAACTTCCTAATTTAGATTTATTGTTTCAATACTTCTATGATGATATGTTTAATGTTTCTACCCCTCGTATCTCTGCGCAACCAAGACTTGAAGTTGCTCAAATCGAGGACTCGGCGAATCTTTTCGGTCCGCCGCCTTCGACTAGCACTCCAACAATCACTGTGGAGACACCTCAACCCTCAACGTCGACATCATGTGATACAACTATCCCCCCGGAGGAACCAGTACAAAACACGGAGATCGCTCCTAAAGATTCGTCCTCTACTGCAATCATTGATCAGCCTATGCATTCCTCGGAACCAGAAGTTGCTCAACCTTCGACGAATCCTCCCCCGTCTCCTCCGAGAAACCAACCTGCTACACTTGAAGATGTTCAAGACCTTCCAACTGGTGAATACGTGGATCCAGACACCTCACACTCAACTCAACAGCCGCTTCCACACACCACCAAATGGACAAGAGCTCATCCCCTGCACCAGATTATCGGTGATCCCTCCACTCCA
Source organism: Saussurea involucrata (assembly GCA_033807775.1). Lineage (NCBI taxonomy): Eukaryota > Viridiplantae > Streptophyta > Magnoliopsida > Asterales > Asteraceae > Saussurea > Saussurea involucrata. Next base: position 35,861,615 of record CM066327.1, read on the forward strand.
GTCTAAACACGAGGCGCATCGGCCAATTTCTGCCTCTTCTCTGGATTCCTGAGTAAGATCGAGCCTACTACCGTCCGCGAATCACTCGAATATCCGGACTGGGTCATAGCCATGCAAGAGGAGCTCAACCAATTCGAGGCCCTCAAAGTTTGGCGACTTGTCCCACGTCCATCTCACAAGACGGTGATCGGCACTAAATGGATCTTCAAGAACAAGAAGGACGAGGACGGCATCATCGTACGAAACAAAGCGCGCCTCGTAGCCAGGGGATATCGTCAATAAGAAGGGATCGACTATGACGAGACATACGCTCCGGTGGCGAGAATCGAAGCAATATGTATGTTCCTTGCATACGTCACGCACAAAAACTTCACAGTCTTTCAAATGGATGTCAAGACCGCATTTCTCACCGGCGAGCTCAAGGAAGAGGTGTACGTATCGCAACCGGACGGGTTCGTGGACGAAAATAAGCCTGACCATGTCTACATACTAGACAAGGCGCTCTACGGTTTGAAGCAAGCTCCACGGGCCTGGTATGATACGTTATCAAAGTTTTTAATAAAGTCGGAATTTTCACGAGGTAAAATCGATACAACTCTCTTTATTAAAAAGGAAAAAGGTCATATAGTGTTAGTTCAGGTGTATGTCGACGACATAAGTTTTGGTTCTACTAACCCACAGTTTGCTAAGAATTTTACCAAATTAATGGGAATTTTTTAAAAATGAGTATGTTGGGTGAGATGAATTTCTTCCTTGGTCTTCAAGTTAAACAACTATCGACCGGGATATTCATAAATCAGGCCAAGTACATCCGGGATATTCTTAAGAAATTCCAGATGGAACAGTCCTCACCGATGAAAACTCCCATGGCACCCGGTACAAAGTTACACGCCGATCCTAACGGAAAGGATGTGGACACTAAAACGTACCGAGGAATGATTGGTTCTTTAATGTGCCTAACTGCTAGTAGACCGAACATCATGTTTTCGACATTTCTTTGCGCCCGGTTTCAGTCAAAACCGAAAGAGTCTCACTTAATCGCTGTCAAACGAATTTTTCGTTATTTACGCGGTACTGCTGATCTTGGCTTTTGGTACCCAAAGTAGACAGGTTTTGAGCTTTCAGCATATTCGGATGCGGATCACGCGGGCAACATGATGGATAGGAAGAGCACATCGGGTCATGTGCAGTTCTTGGGCGACAGTCTGGTGAGTTGGGCATCCAAGAAGCAGCAGTGCGTCTCTACATCGATTGCCGAGGCGGAATACGTGGCCGCCGCAAGATGTTGTTCTCAAGTGATATGGATGCGCACGCAACTCAAGGACTACGGTTTTACATACACCAAGATGCCCATCTACTGCGACTCGAAGAGCGCCATTGCAATATCCAGCAATCCGGTCCAACATAAAAAGACGAAGCACATAGACGTTCGGTACCATTTTATCAAGGATCACGTTGAAAGAGGTACAGTCGAAATCTACTTTGTAAATACAGAACATCAGTTAGCAGACCTGTTTACTAAACCCCTGGATGAAAAAGGCTTTAACTATCTAGTGTTCAGGTTAGGTATGCTAAATCTGAAGACTTGATCTGATTGTGTACCCGATACAAGTTCCATACATCCACGAGAAACTGTATAATCATCATTTGTTGCTCACACTCCAGATGATTGAGTATACACTTTCTCGCACATGTATTCCACTTGTATCAGTTACATAGTTAGGTTCAGTCTCTGTATTAATTAGGTAGATTTCGTTTGTTTACTTTCTTTCCACGTGTGTTTCCTTTTTTGTTTAAAACTGTCGTCTTTTCCAATTTTTGCTTATATCTGTGCTTTCACGATTTATTCATGTGTTCAGGGGGAGCACGAACAAGTGGCAGGTAAGTATACTCTAATTTTGAGGGGGAGTGTAACACAATTTTTTTTCTTTCAAGTTCCAATTATTTTTGTGTGGACATTCCCGAGTGCACTTCACATCACACTCCGTGCACATTCTGAGGGGGAGCTTAATTCTATTGGTTCATCATTTGAGGGGGAGCGACTAACATTTTTCTCTTTAAAAGGTTTCAAAGTTTTTTTAGTTGTCGTTTCCTCGACTCATTCACATGCACGTTTCGAGGGGGAGCAGGGAAATACCCGTGCTGAGGTCGAGGGGGAGCATGACATTTTTTTAAGAAAGGGTCAAATGAAAAAAATAGGCTTTTCGAACACTTACCCGGTAACCATTGTTACCGGGTACTCTTACCGGACAGGGTAAGTTACCGGGTAACTTATCCGGTAAGTGCTTCCCTATAAATAAGCCATCCGGAAACCTCATATCATTTACCAGGAAACCTGCTTGAAAACTCTCAAATACTCTCTCGACCTACTCACGACTCGGTAACTCACGAATCACACACTCTAGTGCTCCATTCGCTTCGAAATAAAAGGTATGTGTCCCACATCTCATATCGATTTCATATTGCTCTTTGATTCAAAGTTTCACCGTGGAGTTTATTGATTCCAAGATCGACAGGGGTTTCTAAAACCCTGAGTTGGGCCGATACGTATATGGACCCCACTTGGTGTAACACCCGTAATTTTCGAATAAGTACAATTTCGAATCAGTGTGAAACCGGTCTTTTAAGAAAAATAAAAAAAATAGGATTTTGATTTAAATCTTAGATTTTATGGTCTTGTTGGATGGGGAATTCGAATACGAGTTCAACGGTTCTTTCCGGAGCAAAACGGAGCTTTAACGAAGAAGTTACGGCCGAAACAGTATCTGACCCAACAGAAGGCCGCGCGGCCTGATGCGCGACCTTGGGCCGCAGCCCAAGCCGCGTAAGCCCTTGGAGTCCAGCCTTGGGGAGGCGCGTGACTTATCCCGTGACTTGAGGCCGCGGGGTAAACCGCGGGAGCGGGTCTGGTGTATAAAGACGCGATTTTCAGCCCTAATCTTCAAACCTTCATAACTTTTGCACCACAACTCCGATTTTGATGATTCAAGTTGCTACGGTTTCGTTTTTTAGAGATCTTCAAGGATCTAGGAGTATTTGGCGGTGGTTGAGGTAAGCTTCTCACTTTTCTCCATCTAAGAGGTTAGGGTTTTGATATCTTTGGTGTTTTTGGATGACTTATGTTGGGGGAAACATATATAAGGGTTTGGGGATGATTATTTATGGTTGGAAACTTGTGGATCTAGGTTTTTGGAAGATTTAGCTTGAAGATGCAAATTTCTCAAAGGAGCTTACGTTTGGAGAACTCTAGATTTAGCTTAAATCTAGCAAGGTGAGTTCAAGTTACTTTACGAAAACTTTTGTTGATCCAAACCCTCAGTGATTTGATAATGACCCTCTCTTATATACTTAGTGAAAATTGTAAGTAAACAATATGTATCAGAGTTTCACTATCGCTGATAAGTACTAAGATCTTACAGTACCGCTGATAGGAACTCTCGCTCTTTTAAATTAAACATTCAGCGAACACTGTTCACCATTAATGTGCTGAGTCTGTTCAGTCATTATGATGATCGCTGATAAGTTAGTTGTTTACTTATGATCCCTGAAGACAAGTTTCACGTCAACATAGGTTCTGCGCTGAAGTTGAAGATCAACATAGGTTCTACGATGAAAGCGATAGCTGAAGTCTTGTACTTGGAGCACTAGAGGGTGATATGTCTGCTGTGAAGACAAATGTTCAAATTCTGACGACTGACTTAAGCTCTGTAAAGACCGACGTTGGTTCGATGAAAACAATGCTTGAAGAGCTGCTCACCAAGGCGAGAACTCCTGCTCCTGAACCTGCCCCTGCCCCTGCTTTGGAAACTTTCACAGCGACGGATCGCAAAGAGCTGGAAAAGATCAATCCTGCTATAACTGGCCTAGAAGTCAGATTAGCAAAGATTGAAAGCTGTGTGGGTATCTCTAGCCAAGAAGACAGAGAGCCTCCCACAGCTGAAGAGTCTGCCCATTCCTCCCCCAGTCATCATGAAGAAGAGGGGGAGAAGAGCGCTGAACATCCCGAGGAAAAGAGCGCTGAAGACCTTTCCCATGATGAATCTATCAGGGGAGAGAAGAATGAAGATCTTATCGCTGGACCTCAAGGAGATGAAAACCCTGAGGGAACCGAGAAGCTCGCCTTTGTATCTGAGGGGGAGCAACTCGAAGAAGACGCTGAAGAATCCAAAGCAGAAGATGATGAAGACGTCGACATCCCTGATAATGAACCATCCTCCTCTCCAATGAATGATGATGATGATGACGAAGATGACGATGATTTCTTTATCGTCAAACCTGCCCCAAGGATTAAAGCTCTTGAGGGAATTTCAATAAATGAACCAACAGGGGAGCGGACAAAGACAAAGCCCTCAGCCTCTGGCGCTGAGAAAGGCAAAGGCAAAAGCGTCGCTGAAGATGACAATCTGACGATCTTGCTTGAAAAGCCGGTTTGTCAGGTACACTAAACATATCTCACTCCATCCCTCCTCTATAAGTTCTACTACCCTAGCCTACACCTGAACATATTTATCTTTCTCTTTCTACCCAAGTTCTTCTACCCATGTTCTTATTTGTAACACCGCTGTGTTTCAGCTAGTCCTCTCCCCTGTTTGAGGATGTCGCTGAAGGTTCTACTATTGCGACTTCACAAATAAAGCCAGCTGCTGCTGATGAAATAATCCCAGTCTTAGATTTGATCTCTGAGACTGATGAACCAGAAGAACAACCTCTCTCGCACAGAAACAGACCTTCCTCAGCTCCTCAAAAGCTGAGTGAAGAGGATCAAAAGAGAAAAGAGGAAATAATAAAGCGATTCGAGGATCAGCGAATCATTCTAAGGCGTGATCAACTGCCTTCAGTTCCTCCTAAGTTCAGAATTTCAAAAGCTGAATACCAGGAACACCTTAGAGCTGAACGCCTTATCGCTGAAAGGAAGGAAGCTGAAGAGAAAGACAGAGAATACGCCATCAAGCTTACTCAACGATCAATCAAAGAACCCAAGCTGAAAAGAGTTCCCATTGATGTTCAACGTCAGCTCTGGGATGATGCTCAAGAAATCGTTAGAGAAAAGACAAAGGTCTCTGATACAACTTTGGTATGGGCTAAACAAATGCTGACCTATCGATCAAGACCATCCAAAATAATCAAAGCCAACATCAGAGGAAAAATGTACGTTGATGTTCCTGTTGAAGTGGATGTCTACAGAGATGACAAAACCAAGCAAACCTTCTATGCTGCTTCATTAGAAAAGTTTGGTCTCTCTGAATGGTTAGAAACGAAATTAGCCATTCAGGGATCACGCTCAAAATTCAAAAGCCATGTTGAGATGATCTTAAACAAACAGATCGACTTGCTTTTATCTGCTGTGGATATTCCTCCTACTCTTCCTCAACCGAAGAATGCCTCTGCTAAGAAGAAGAAAGTTTCTGATTCAGGTCCAATCATTCGAAATGAAACAGGTATTGGTTTCTCTCGTGCTGAAGTTCTTGGCCCTGATGCTGATCTTTCAATGCTTGACACCTCCCTACCACCTGGAGAAACCTTCATCCCTGGCACAGTGGTAAGTGATCCATATGGTATATTCTTCTTAGACTATGATGGAAATCCTCACTTTCAACGTGTCTCTAATCTTCACATCGCTCCCATCGAACAACTCAGAGATCTCGTACACTGGTGCGAAGTCAGACGCGACATCAAAGCTAGACACCTGAAGCCCTTGATTTTTGAAGCTGCTCTTAAGTTAAAGAATCAAGGAGTAAATGTTCCTGACTGGATGATCCCTACTGAAAAGACGACCCTTGATGAACTTCTCATTAAGGAAGAACCCTTTTGAAAACTGATATGATCTCCTATTTCTCTATTGTATCAGTTATCCTTCTGTACTTGTAATTTATTTCGCTTGTACTTATAATCCTTCTGTTCTTCATTGTAACCTGATTCAAAGTGTTAAAGAAAGATTTCAGCGAATGTACTTTACTCCATCAGTACTGAAAAGATCCCAGAAAACAGTAAAATGGACAAATATTTTATGAGTTCTTTTTATCCTTATGTTTTCATTAAATAGCAATTTTCTTTGTTGCTATGTCATAATCAAATAGGGGGAGATTGTTGATCCAAACCCTCAGTGATTTGATAATGACCCTCTCTTATATACTTAGTGAAAATTGTAAGTAAACAATATGTATCAGAGTTTCACTATCGCTGATAAGTACTAAGATCTTACAGTACCGCTGATAGGAACTCTCGCCCTTTTAAATTAAACATTCAGCGAACATTGTTCACCATTAATGTGCTGAGTCTATTCAGTCATTATGATGATCGCTGATAAGTTAGTTGTTTACTTATGATCCCTGAAGACAAGTTTCACGTCAACATAGGTTCTACGCTGAAGTCGAAGATCAAGCTCAAGAACCAGCGACAAGTCTCCTAATGAACTGATGCGGATCAGCGAAGACTCAGATTTGTCCACTCAACGTGAAGTATCAAGTACAAGACTTCAGCTATCGCTGAACTTTATCATTCGCTGAATAGAAAATGATAATCGCTTAATCAACGAAAGCTGATCATGAAGTCCTCCGTACAAAGTACTTTTGTCTTAACCACCCTTGCACGACTCCGTACGAATTGTCAGAAAAGAACCTCCGAATATCTAAAATCGTACAACCACTCTGATACTACACTATTCATCCATACGGCTACTAAGGTTGTCAACTAAGGTCAATGACATGCAACCAACCAGCTGATGACACGTGTAAAGTGTATACTGACTTGCATTAAATGCATGCAGTATATAAAGAGATGAACTCACTTCATTTGAAGTAGCTTGCTAACTCTAGACAAGTTCATATCTCTTATCTCAAGATAGGTTATTATTAGTAATTTCCTTATCTCTCTTAGTGCAAGAAACCTTAGTGTTCCAACTTGTTTAGATTTAGGTTTATCCTTAATCTTGTCTCCGCAACAAGCTGTAAATTATTAATGATTTATCAATAAACAATTTAGAAAAGTAAAATTTGTGTGTTTGTATTCAACCCCCCCTTCTACAAACTTGTATAGGCCTTCGGGACCAACAACTTTGTACATGCCAAAATGATATTTTCCAAATATTTGTGTGTGTTTTACTTGAAACTATCTATGGTGAGTTATTTGGATAGTTTAACTCTTTTGGAAGTGTTTATCTTCATATATGTGTAAAACACCCATATTTGGGGCTTTTGGTTATTTGGATGGTTAGAAACCATATTTTGTATTTAAAAGATTAATTGCTCAAAATGAGGTTTATTTGATGGTTTAATCATGTTGGTGTAAATGATTTTAATAAACCATTTGGGAAAATTCACTTTTAGTGTTATGGGTCATTTTGAGAATGTTAAGGGTGTGAGTCCTTTGGGAAAACCCTTCTTGTTTAACCGTGTTGAGTTTTGGAGGTTAATGATGGTTTTATGGTACTTGTTTACCTAAACAATGTTTAAACGCGTTTTATGCGATGATGACCGACATTTATGGGTCTAGCAAGCTTGAAGCACTTTGCACGGTTTTTGACTTTGTGATAGTCATGAGTGTTTGTCGGTTTTAGTGGCTCGAGGTGGAGTCTTGGGTGCGTTATATGCCTAATTGCAATTTATTTGAATATGTGTCGGTTTGTTTGGTCTTAGGTGCGAAGACCGTTTGATGATTTTGTATTCGTAGTACCTTTGGGTCTAATGAATCTTTGTGTGTTATATGCTTGTTGAATTATGATAGAGTTGCATATACGCATACACGCACATATATATGCATATTATTTGCATGAGTTGATGTGATTAATGATCATTAGATCTTTTGAGCAGAGGGCTCGGTTTTGGGCTCGGTTGAGTCTTGATGCCATTCGCCCGGTTTTATTAAGCTTGACGTGGGCTTGGGGATTGCATTGCATGAGTTGCATTATGTTTGAGATTTACATGATTTTGAATGCATTAGTTATTCTTTTGGGGTCATTTATTTATATTTAAGTCGAGTAAGCTTGTTTCGGATGGTGGGTTTTCCCAAGGTAAAGATCCAGTAGGATTGAACTTGATGGCTTGGACTAAAGACCTAGTATGGTTGATGTCTAAGAAGGGCTAAAGACCTAGTTTTGGTTGATGCCGGAGATGGACTAAAGACCTAGTTTTGGTTGATGTCTAAAATGGACTAAAGACCTAGTTTTGGTTGATGTCTAAAATGGACTAAAGACCTAGTTTTGGTTGATGTCTAAGATGGGCTAAAGATCTAGTATGATTGATGCCGATGATTGACTAAAGATCTAGTATGGTTGATGTCATCTGTTTTCCACATCCAAGAAGCTTACTTGCATTTAATTAATCGTGGTTTAATTTATGTGTTATCTCCACCTTCAACGGATACGGATCTCCCCCGTTTATGGTATTTGGATTTTAATACATTTTACGTTTGCGTGAGTATTGCTTCGTATTATGTTTTCAATGAAAGGTTATATTTAAATGGATGGTTTCCATGTTTTACGGGTTGAGTATATATTGTCAACCGTATTTGAAGGTTTTCCCTAAACTAGATTTATTCACGTATTTGGGTGAGTTGGGTTTCGTAACTCATTTTGGAAAACGCTTTACACTTTTGGGAATGGTTCCCATGGATTTTGAGTGCGTTGGAAAATGAGTCATTTATGCCGTTTGGGAAACCTTTTGGAAATGATAGTCTTTGTCGCGAACTTTCATTTAAAGATTTATTTAAATCATGACTATAACAACTACCGTTCGATTTATGATTTTATATAGTCATGATAAAATGCTTGAACTCACTAGGCGTAAGCCTAACCCTTTTTATTTGTCGGCATGTGCAACAGGATCAGGTTGGGGTAGCTCTAGCTACATTGTGAAGTGGCGAGTGCTAGTAGAGTGCGCGAAAGGTGACTTGAGTAGTGAAGTCTTCCGCAATAGTTTGGACTAGCAACTGATGTTGTATTAAGTAACGGCCGTCTTAAGTTACAAACTGTAGAATTTATGATGTTTTAATTCCGAGGTAGTTTGAGGGATGAATTGTAGAAATGATTTTATCTATTTTGGTTATTTTATTAAATTTTAAAGTTAGTTGCTCGTTCCAAATTTGAGGGTGTTACACTTGGTCCCATCTTGCACCGCTTGGTCGGTTATTCTAGTTTATTGGTACGTTTAGAACTAGCTAGACCACATAGATCTGTATTTGGATGGTGTTTTGGTTCAATTTAAGTACCACAGTCGCACGTCCAGTAACCCTAGGTTACCCGGTAACCACCATCTCGTCCGGTAACATTCATGTTACCCGGACACACTCGTTATACCCGGAAAGCTCTATCGTTCGGTAACCTTGTCCATCCGGTAACCCATGTCGTCGGGATACTTTTGTATCCGGTAAGTTCGACAATCCGGTAAGTTCAATGTCCGGTAACTTTTGATTGTCCGATAACTCTTATTTTCCCGGTAACCAGGTCTCATCCGGTAAGTATTATGTCCGATAACCTTGTGTTACCCGGACACTTTCTTCACCCGGTAACCCTTGTTTTTATCCGGTAAGTTCTGGTTGTCCGGATACCCTGTTTATTCGAACACTACTTGCGTCCTGTGCCTTTGCCATTTTTAAAACATTGGCTTTCCCAATGTCATGCCCCAACTGCCAGTCCTCAATCAACCGTTGATTGAGCCATTCAAACGCTAAGGTACGCATCACAATTAGTTTTATCCGGTCCGAGGTTTGACACTGTGTTTTACATGTACACTTATGGCAGATCAACAAGATCAACAGCAGCCGAACATTCCTCCTCAAGAGGAAATTATTGACGACGCGACCGACAATGCTTTGGTTCCCGAGGACCATGGCATTGAAATTGCTGCCAACAACCACCATCTAGACGCTGCCGAATTCCGGCCCACACACCGAGTGGCCGTCGATATTATGCTCGGCCACCCACTTCGCCGAGCACTCACCGCCACAACTGATGTGCCCGTACTCTACGTATACCAAGTATGGCGTACGGCTAGAGTTGTCACTGCCAACAACACTCAGACCATCACAGCAAACATCGACAATCACCCATTCACACTCACACCGGACTCCTTCCGACGCCTATTATCACTTCCGGAACCTACTGTCGGAGGCCATGCTGCGTATGCACCCGCCGTCGATAACGCAACTCTATGTGCTGACATCGGTGCACTTGGATATCACCACGAGCTCAACCGCCCGTCTGCATTCAATCGAAAGTATATCGCACCGGTATGGTATACATTGTTCACAATTTTGAACAGATGTTTGTCATCCCGATGGAAGGGGATAGACCAGTGCACAGTCGACTTCCTACGACTATTTCACGTTGTCTGCTTCAACCGACACATCGACTACTCAGCGATCATTTGGCGTGAACTTGTGCAAGCCATCCGACAGACTGGCGGATCCAAAAAGAAGTTTCTACCTTTTCTACGCTACCTTTCTCTGGCCATTTGACCACACATGGAGGCGAATCCACTTATCCCGAGACATATCAATCATCCGGTATGTCCCCAATTTAACTTGCAGTACTTAGTGATTCGCAATCCACCTTATACCCCGACCATGCCTATCCCAGAACACCTACTAGCACACACGGACCCCAATGCACCAAGTGTGATAGATTATAGGCGAGAGTTAGGGAATCCCATGGTCCAGCCAGAGCCGGTGGGACCTCCCTAGGGACATACATCTGAGCGACGTGAGGGTCCATGGATGAGAGGAGGTAGAGTCCGGGTAGCTGGGGCTCCGGCGGGGTGTGTTGAGAGTACATGGGAGAGGAACATGCGCAGGCGGTGCATTGGATACTCATGCCAGTACTACCCATTCCAGCCAAGCCGGAACTAGCCAACAACCCTCTATTCACACCACCCGAACAACGACCGACAGACCCATGCTCCACCGAGACCCGGAGGCATACATTTCTTACCCCCCCCCCCCCCCCCTCACCGACCAGACAGGTTGAAGATGTGGAATCTGATTCCATTGAATTCGATACGGACCGGGCCATACGCATATCTTTAATACCACCCCGTATCGGACCACACCCACCATTGACCGAAGGAACCCAATCTGACTCACCCACACCCTCTCTAATCCCTACTACCCAGCCTATTATGGGAGATACAAGGAGAGCGGAGGGAGTATTAGTTGAAAACCCAGAAGTGGTGAGACAAGGTGAAGTTAGATCGAAAAAGAATCACGAGGGAGACATCCGTAAAAATAAAGAGGCTTCAGAGCGCATCAAGCCCAGTGTCGCCCAGGTAGCCACATCTGCTATCCCGTCTCATCCGTTGGGACGGGGTATTGAAGAAGACGCCGTGGACCTAGCGGCGCAATTGCAGACCTCCCCTAGCCACTCACTCATCTCTCAACAGATGGGTGTTTCACTTGAACAAGGGGAATTAGCACAAAATCTACCGGTCTCTCACTCGGAGAGTATTGGTATTGAAACAAGAGACCAGCCTCCCCCGGTCTCGACTTCTTTTGATGCACTATTGAGTCTAGAGCCATTTGCTAAGATTCATTCTTTAGCTAGGATACAGGATGAGACAACGAACATCGGTGCTCTTCGTGACCCGATCGGAACTTCCGTAGTGTCTCTGCTTTCGAGCAGAACACAAGGATCGGAAGGAAATCCTACCACGGCCACACCTTTGCCATCCGTGAACGTAGGTTGCACTACCTCTAAGGTAGATGCCTGAACGGGTGCTCTAAGTGACCCCGGAGTTATATTACCCGACTTCGTGTCAAAGGGATATCTGGACAACGCCCTAAAGGTTGTCCGGGAGAAACTGACGGAGGAGTTCCAGACCGAGCTCGACAAGGTAAAATCTCTACTTAAAGGGAAGGAAAAGCTGGTAGAACCCGAAACCGCACCGATCCCTCCACCGACACCTGCACAACCCACTTACTCAGTGGATACCTTGAAGACCATGCTCCTAGCCCAACTACTACAGAATACCGATACTGACTCCTCAACTAAAGCAGATCTTATCTCCGTTCTTCGATCACAATCATCTACTCAGTCGTCTTTCGTCAACACTCGCATGGATCAGCTTGACGCGACTCTCAAGGAAGTCCAGAATGCCCTAACCACTTTATCCGAGAGAGTCCCCTCCATGGAAGAAACCTGCAAAAGTCAAGTCGGCGGACTAAAGAGAAGGCACGATGATCAGGATGATCCTGATCACCGTGAGGGGGAGAATAGAATACTGCAATTAGCCGAGGCCGCCCCGATCTTTACTGAAATTACAACGGTTCAACTGGAACCGTCAACTATGGCAACTGTAACCGAAGACGAACCTGAAGCCCAGTTGAGCCTCGCTGAGATGGTTATAGACATGGACATCTCAGACGACGAAGACCCAACGGTTGAAAATCCTGAGGGAGAATCACAGGAATTGGTCACTTACTCTGCATCAGATAGGCCTACAATTGATCTGATTGATCCAGATTCCGAGATTGACCCCAAGACCGAAAATGCATGGTACGAAAAATCTACCAGTGCAATAAATCTCCAGGTAAACCTGATCTTTCCTACTGATGAAGACGATAATGTTGACTATGACCAGTTTCTGCTACAAAACTTGTATGGTACACCTGCCCACTCTACACAGGCTCTCGAGACTTCTACGATACCCGAAACTTCAACTGCTACAAATCCGACATCTCCTCAACAACCGACAGCTTCTGATCATCCTCCTCCACAGCATCAAATCCAATGGGAGAAGATCATGATCCTTATTCCTCACCTGGAGGAATCACTAAAGAAGCTATATATTCACAGTTTACGCCCGATCGAGCCAACATTCTGCCTTGGAATTTCCAGATCCGACCCGGAATACCATAGCCAGTACTTAAATGCCATGAAGCGGTGTCTTCCAGTTAGCCAAGTCCGAACTAAGCATAAAATCTCTGAAGTGCTCAACATCCAAACAGGCCGAATCCTTAAAGTCATGTTTCCTGTATTCACCGTCCGACGCGAAAACGGAAATTAATGGAGATTTTCAGAAGCTGACTTCAAGCACCTCAAACTGTTCGAGTTCTACGCTATTCTGAAAGACCTCCAAACCAGAACCATCCGACCTCTTCATGTAACTAAAGTGCTCGAAGCTGTCCGTCGATTCCTGATTCGCACAATTATGATGTCCTACCTTACAGACTTTCAAATGGGAATCGAGAACAGAGCAAAGAAGGTAAACCTGCTGAAACCGAATCTGAAAGCACCCGAGCTGAAGATGTATCCCAAGAACGCACTGCTTCTAGAACCAGAATTTGGGATAGTATACCTCAACGATCAGAAAGAAAAGAGGTTTCTTCGCTTCAGCCAGGTCGACAGATTCTGCAATGGCACACTCCTCAAAGTAAGAGATGCTCTTCGTAATATCATCACTTTTGAATCCGAAAATCGAAAAGTGTCGTTTGTCCCCAATTCAAATGAGACAACCACACGAAATGCATTAGAGGTGATAGAAGACCGCATCGACTACCGCCGAGCCATCCGAATGTTTGAGATCCATTTTGCGCTCCGAAAGAGATACGTCGAGAACTGGCGCGAACTCGAACTTCAATTCAAAGGGGAAGATTGTTAGGGTCAAAATTAGGTTGAATAGAAGTTCAAGGACTAAACTGTTATTCTTTATTTTGAGCCTTAAAGTATAAACAGGCCATGGGCTTTCTAGCTTTTGGCCCATGATATATAATGTTTTTGTTAGCCTTAGTTTTAGGCTAGTTGTCATATTGAACTTTCATATACTTTGTAATTCTGTCTGATTTGATTGAAAGTTATATGGATGACCAATTGAAATCATACTGTTTGTTTTGCATCTATTGATTTCTACTGTTCGTTGCACTGATCTGGAACTCACAATCTTCGATGTGCATCAATATCTGGTTATACCCAGAATAAGCGTCCATGAACGTCAGGAGTTCATGTCCTGTGGTCGCGTCGACCATGGCGTCGATGTGGGGTAGTGGGAACGGATCTTTAGGACAAGCCTTATTAATGTCTATGAAATCGATGCAGACGCGCCACTTCCCATTCTTCTTTTGTACGACAACGACATTAGCTAACCAATCGGGGTATTTTACCTCTCTGATCTTCCCAGTCTTAAGCAAGTTGTCGACCTCATCGTTGATCACTTTGTTCCGCTTAGGAGCGAACTTTCGACGCTTTTGTTTTATTGGTTTAAAAGAGGGGTCGACTTTCAGTTTATGGGATATGACATTGGGGTCTATACCCACCATGTCCTCGTGCGTCCAAGCGAAATAGTCAACATGTTCCTACAAAAAGGAGATTAGTTGACCCTTTATGGCAGGATCTAATGATGCCTCCACGAAGATAATCTTATTCTGGTCCAGGATGACTTCCTCCAGACGATAATCATTGGAAGACTCAGGGGTGTCCTGGATCTGAAACTGCTGCACCGCATGATCTGACTGGGCTGCCATTATCCTGGAATTAACAAAAACTTTTCGAGATCGTTAGAGCGATATATGCGATGGTCTGAGATTTTCTCTAGATGGGGTCCCACGGATGGCGCAAAACTGTTAATGCCAAAAACGCCCAAAAGAACAACTTAAGGTTGATGTGGACTTTTAACAACTAAAGAAACGTATATCAAGACCAAACAACACAATCGCGAGGAAAAAGTAAACAAGGCAAGAGATTTGGTGACAGGGAAAACCCTAAAACGAGGGAAAAACCCGCGGTCGACTTTTGAGAGTCGACGGTGCATTATAGTCGCCAAACAGGGGCGAAAGTCCTTTTATAACAGGTGTTTTGTGTACAACATATTACAAATGGATGTAAAATAAACTTAGTCGTGTGTAAATATCGTGTGTCGTGCGTAAATTGTGCGAAAAAGTCTGTTGTCGTGTGGTTCGAGCTGCTGTCGTGCGGAGCTGCTTCAGCGATATTTGTTCGAATGCTCTGTAGATTGCTATGTTTTCGATGTGTAATTGCCTAGAAAATAGATGGAGCAGATGTAGATTCGGTTAGATCAGGTCCCTTTTTTTGTTGCAGAGCTGGTCTTTTTATAGCTTCCTTTGGTCATTAAATGTGCCTTGATGGTTTGTCTCGTAACCGCTGTCAGGCTTTAAATGCCATTGATGACTTGTCCGTTACTAGTCGTTTGCGCCATGAATTCTCGTAGACCTGCATTAATGAACAAAAGGAACGGACGTTAACTGTTAACGGTTAGTATAATCGTACGACCGTCTTAAGTCTCACACGTCGGTCGTACGGAACGTACGGCCAACATAAAAACGTACGATCGAGTACTCGTCCGTAGATATCCTATAAGACCTTATCTAAATATAAGAGTGGTCTTATGGAAATGTTATCTGAGTTTTCTAGCGTCGGTCGTGAGGTGTGATGTTTTTACCCAAACAGAGTCTATCGCCAATGATTATGTATTTCGATGCTTTGAATCGAATCTTACGAGCCTCCATTCTATCTTCAGGTAGTTGGTCGTGCATAAGGTAATTTTTGATGTCAGTCGACCAACTATCTTCCGTGCTAAGAGCACAGATTTCTTTAGAGTCTTCGATAGACGACGTCGCTAGATGTATTATGGGATTAGAGACGAATGACGACTTATTAAGCGCTGATCCAAGATTAGCTAGTGCGTCAACCTGAGTGTTTTGATCTCTAGGAATTTGCTCGCTTGAGAATGGATCAAACATCTTGGATTTATCTTTGGCTATCTTGAGATAGGCCATCATTTTGGAATCTTTGGCTGAAAATTCTCCGCTCATTCGGTTTATGACCAGTAGGGAATCGCTTCTGACGTGGAGCCCGACTGCCCTCAAGTCGTGAGCCATATTCATGCCCACGATCAGAGCTTCGTACTCCGCTTCATTGTTAGTAGCTTTGAAACTACCGCATTTGTTGTACTACGGCCAAGCAAAGACGGTGGTCGGCTCGGTTGACCAATTTCTTCAAGAAAGAGATCGAGTGTAACAAGAGTTGAGAGGCTATTTGTTTCGAGCACAACAGTTAATGAAGACTCAAGCGGAGTTGCACCGACGTGAGGCTCAGTTTGATGTTGGTGATCGGGTGTTTTTGAAGCTCAAACCTTATCGCCAACAATCGGTAGCGAGACGTCGAAATGAGAAGCTTACTCCGAGGTATTTTGGGCCTTTTGAAATATTAGAAAAAATTGGCAAGGTGGCGTATAGGCTGAGGCTACCAGCAACGGCTCACATACATGATGTTTTTCATATAGGCTGAGGCTACCTTCCCGACGACCTCAGATATTTGATAAGGTCCCTCCCACTTTGTGGACAACTTACCTAGAGGATTGGAAGGATCAAAGTCCACCCCTTTTTGAATCTCATCAACCTCATTATGAAGATCATTCACCCTACAATAGTGAATTCCCGGCGGCACCTAATTTGATTTCTGACTTCAGATCTGTGTTCTTCTACTCTTGATTACAAAAAATGTGAAAGTCGTTCGTGATTCAATGCGTGGATCCCCCTGATTTTGTAAATTTTGTTCCAACTTTTTCTGGAAAAACCCTAACTGCCCATAATGTCCAATCTGAGGTGTGTATGAAGAATTTGAAGCATGAGATTACTACTGGAGGATCGTCTGGATTCATAGTTCCTCCTCCTATTCAGATTTCATCAATTGATTTCAACAACAAGGATAATTTGAATGTTGCTCAAGCTAAGAACCCTAGTCCGTCGCCACTGAAAACTACGAACTCTTTGTCTCTTAAAAGGAAATCGGAGCGTAAGGATAGCAAAAAAAGAGTTCTAAGAAGGGATCCAAACAAGGTTAGTGATTCATTTCATGGAAAATCTCAATCTGAGATGTTGATGTCTGGGCAGAGTGCTTCGATGTGTATGGATGGGGGGGGGGTCCAATTCATATTTCTTCTACTACCTCTTCTCCTATACCAGTGTTGTCTGAATCAGGAATTACTACTGTGGGATTGTCTGCTTATCCTAATCAGTTCGAAACTAATTCAACAACCCCAAATTCGGGAATTAACAACAGTGATGGGTTGTCCTCTATGGAGAGTGGGGAGGATAGATCCAAATTTATGGGAAACTATGTTGTCAATTCTGAGAAGATTGTTAAGAGCTTAATTCAAGTTTTCGATACTAAGAATGACCATTCAACTGTTGGTTGCAATACCGAAGGACCTACTGAATCTGCTAAGAATAAGGTTAAAATTGATCAAAACACTGGTGTTGATCAATTTACTAATGATGGTATGGAGTTTGAGGGTTCTAAGATTGGTGTTAACTCTGGTAACGTTCAGAATGATCAAGACATGAACATTGATAATAGTGTGGATCAGACTAATGATAAAGCACAATCTGCTAACATGAATGAGTTTAAGTTCACCAGTGGGAATATCAATTTTGATGGGGGCTTTGCTTCTGGTATGAACAATTCTGCATCAGGTTTTCGTGGAAGGAATACATTTGGAAGGGGTGGCAGTTTTGCTAATAGAGGGGGTATGAACAGGGGAACTGCAACTAGGTCCTTTATGTCTAGGTTTCCTGTGAACTCTAATGCTTCTGAGGTGGTTATGGATAATAAGAATGGAAACATCAATGGTGTCAATGGATCCTCTCCAGTGCAGAACCCTTGGAATACTAAAGGCATTACTCTTGCAGATAAGATTAGAGGTAATTCTGAAAACAAAATCATTCTGAACTACAAACCCCCTGTCAAACTAGATGATGGAAGATATGCAGTAAGATTCTCAAAAGAAGTTATTTTAGAAGGGGCCAAAAATAATTCTTTGATGTTGATTGCTCATTTTGTGGGGGCCAAAATGCCATTTTATGTTGTTAACAACAATTTGATCAGGATGTGGAAAAAATATGGATTATGTAATGTTGCGTCCAACTATGAGGGGTTTTACATGCTAAAATTTAATAATGAAGAGGGCATGAAATTTGTGATTGAAATGGACCATGGTTAGTTAACGGAGTGCCTCTATTTGTTAAGAAGTAGGAAGTTGGTTTTCATCTTGGAAAACCAGAACTGAAAAAGCTGCCTTTGTGGGTGAATCTTTATGGGGTTCCTCTAGAGGTTTAGAATGCTCAAGGACTTAGTGAGCTAGCTAGTGGGATTGGTGTTCCTCTCACTTTGGATAGAGCAACTGAGGAAAGATGTATCAACCAAACAGGTAGGGTTGGCTTTGCTAGAATTTTGATTGAAGTATCTGCTGAAAAAAGCTTACCTGATTCTGTTATTGGGCTTATTCCTTTATCTGATGGGCTTAAGGAGCAGGAGGTTGTTGTCAAAGTGGAATATAATTGGAGACCATCTAGATGTGCTCATTGTTGTGTCTATGGGCATACCTTTGATCTTTGCAGCACTAGGCCTCTATCTAATGAGGAAAAATTGATCAAACAGAAGAATGATGCTTTGGTCAATGATAAAAAGATTGATGAGGAGGGATTTCAAGTTGTGGGAAGGAAGAATAAACATGTTCAGATCCAAAACCAAAAAGAAATCCCCAAAGGCAGAATGTGAATCAGGGAGTAAGCAGGCAGTGGCAGAATGGGCCAAAAAACTAATTCTGGGGGTTCTAAGGTGGGGCAGCAGACTGTTGGTGGTTGGACCTGGCAAAGAAAGCAGGATCAGCAGGTGAATCAGGTTCAAGGAGGGGGATCATCTAATTCTGGGAAGTTTTTCTTTAGGCAGAACAGTAAGAATATGGTTATTGGGGAATCAAGTGGTAGCAAAAAAGGGGAGGGGGTTAATAAGGGGTCCACAGATAAGGTTGTTATTCAGCAAAATCAGTCAAGGAATGTCAATTTGGAGGGGGTTGATCTTAAAGGGCAGACTAATCCTCAAAAGACTATACCAAATGAGGGTTCTCATAATAGTATGTCAAATAATCCTTTTGATGCTTTAAGTGGTATGGAGGATGATTTTGATGAACACCAATGGGCATGTGAGAAAGAAGAAGTCAGGTTTTACATTGAGCAGGGGATATGTCCAATTGATGATGTTCTTAAAAAATGGTCAAAAAGGCAGATTGATTTTTTCAAAAAGGCACAGCAGAGTGATGATGTTCAATCTAAAGATGATGTTCCTGAGTTTATGGATTTTGATAAGGAGGACCTGAGAAGGGGTGGTGACAGGTTGGTAAGGCCTAAAAATAATCGTAATGATTAAGCTTGGAGTTTGGAATATAAGGAGCCTTAATGAGGTCTCTAAAAAGAAGGAGGTTTGCAATTTTATAAAGGATAATGGGCTGGAGATTTGTGCTATTGTTGAAACTAAGGTGTGTAAAGAAAGACTCAAAACTGTTTGTGAGCAGGTTTTTGGAGCTTGGAGCTGGATTTCTAACAACAGTGTTTGCCTAGGCAGAACTAGGATAATTATTGGGTGGAATCCTCAACTTTTCAAATAGGTGTGTATTGATATGACTGATCAGGTGATACATTGCAAAATCCTCCATATTGACTCTAATGTGATGGTTCACTGTTCTTTTATTTATGCTTCTAATGATGTGGGTGAAAGAAGGAATTTATGGAATAGCATTTCAAGGCATAGCAGATTTGTGAAGAATGATGCATGGTTGGTATTAGGTGATTTTAATGTTAGATTAAACCTAAGTGACAGCACAAGAAGTTCTTCTTATGTTACAAGGGGCATGTGGGACTTTAGAGGATGCATTAATGATACTGAACTTCAAGATTTAAATCAATCTGCCCTGTAATTTTCTTGGATTCAAAAGCCTCAAGCTAGTGGGAATATTGTGGGTTTACTCAAGAAGATGGACAGAGTTCTTGGGAATATGGATTTTATTGGCAGATTTTCTGCTGCTCATGCCTCCTTTCTGCCCTATGGATTATCTGATCACAGCCCTATTGTTGTCTCTGTTCCTTTCAAGTGCAAGTTTAAAGCTAGACCTTTTAAATTTGCCAATCATATAGGTGATCTCCCTAATTTTCTTCCCATGGTTGAGACTGCCTGGAAGACTTATTATTATGGTTGTCGTATGTTTGTGGTCACTTCCAGACTTAAAAGACATTAAAAAGGTACAAGGAAGCTGCTAACTCAAAATGGAGATGTGTCTGAAAAAGTGAAACTTCTCAGGTCTGAATTGGGGATGGCTCAAGCTAATATTGATGATGACCCTGACAATGGGGAAGTGCTTTTGGAAGGCTCTATGTATTTGAAAGCCTTAAAGGATGCTCTTGTTGCTGAGGAAAATTTTTTAAGACAGAGGGCTAAAATACACTGGCTTAAGGAGGGGGATGCTAACACATCCTATTTTCATAAAGTTGTTAAAGCTAAAACCAACAGAGGAAGAGTTGATGAGGTTGAAGACATGAAGGGGAATTGATTTGTGGGCCAAAGTGTAGGTGGCCAATTTGTTAAGCATTTTAAGTCCATTTTGGGTTCAGATGAGAAAGTCAAGAATATTAATGATCCTAGTTCTCTGTTCCAGAATAGACTTTCTACAGAACAAGCAAATTTCATGGTCAGGAATGTTAATGATGAAGAAATTAAACTGGTTGTGTTTGACATTGATGACACTAAAGCCCCTGGACTAGATGGGTTTTCCTCTTATGTTTTCAAGAAATCATGGTGTTGCGTATAAAAGCGATATGTGTATTTCGTAGTGGGTTGCAAACTGTCCACAGTGGAAAGCGCAAGTGTACACTGTCCACTATGATCGTCACAGCAAGTAATAGTCGGTAAAATACCGGAATCGTTTCCACAGGGACTGGACAATCAAGACAATTCGGTTCTCATGAGCTCCTTTTACAAGTTTCGATTAGAGAGGAAAATAATATCTTGAGTTGGTTTGGTGAAATAACTACTTTTAACGATTTTACTAAAGATTTAAAAGATGGAATGTAGGTTAGATTTTCCCTAGATTTTATAGTAAATACTTGATCTCAAAAAGTGATCCTAGTAATTGAAGTCGGTCTTTTCGCTAGAAAAGCCTGGTTACAAAATACTCACACCGTTAAGTAAAAATCCCATACTAGTTGTACTTGTTGTTTTGTCAATGGTAATCTCAGAATGGACCCTCTCGGGCCTCGATGGAATGTGTAGAGACAAATACTCTAAGTGTTTTAAATACACAAATTAGCTTGTCTACTACTCCAGTGGGGAGAGATTAGCTCACTGTGCTGACCTCACTCTCGTAAGTGTCATAAGAATTCTTTCGAACTCCCTAGCATTATCCAAGCTCGTGTCACTACGTTCTACCCATTTCTGAGTTGAGAACTAGACTTTTAGATCCTTACAAGTGATCGGCTTGTTCGCATCCTTGGGGTATAATCGAGAATGAATAACCAAAACAACAAATATTCTAAGTATAAAGATTACTCAAGCATTTTCTCTAAAATCTAGGTACTTCTCTTGCCTACATCCCAAAGGATGTTTAGCCTAACATAACAGAAGTAAATAAAACACAAGATGAAGATTTAGACATGATTGAAAAAGTGACTTTGAATTACTGCTCACAGTGGGGAACGTAAGTTGCCCACTGTTCGAGAACTACAACTGAAAGTTAAACTAGAACTTTAAAAACACCAGAAATTAAAGTTACACTACTGCAGAAAATTAAAACTAACAATTGTTCTAAACTTGAGAGAATTTAAGTCTACAAACTAAGATGCTTGCTAAAATTAAAGATTGACAATGCTCTGCATTAAATGACCCAAGCACTTCCTTTTATACACCAAGGAAAGAGCTTGGGTAATACACAATGAGGTCTTTTGACTTTGCATCAGCTGAATTATGGGAGCACAAGGACCATTTGTGCCCCATGTTTCTTCTTTAACCAAGGGCTTGATGCTTCTAACCATGGGACTCTTCAAAAAGTTGACTTCTAGGCTCTTAGGTATGAATATTAAATTCACTTTGCCATCTTCTTTAGGAGCAAGCCTAGAATAAAATAATCCCCATGCTTGTACTTGTTGCTGAACCTTCTAACTGCCCCCACCATGCTGTCTAACTCAGATTTCTTCTTTTTGTCTTTTCCAGCGGCAGCAGTGGGGAACCGGAGTGAGCATTGTTCACGTCACTGCAGATAAAACGTGAAAACTACCCAAAATCCACCAAATAATTTATTAAACACAAAGGTTTACTCCATTTGCTCATTTTCGACATTTATACTAAGAATGGGGGTTT
This sequence comes from Saussurea involucrata, assembly GCA_033807775.1. NCBI lineage: Eukaryota > Viridiplantae > Streptophyta > Magnoliopsida > Asterales > Asteraceae > Saussurea > Saussurea involucrata. The sequence goes on from CM066327.1 coordinate 35,883,744, forward strand.
TGAGAGGCGGAATGGCTAAATTTGACAAAATAAAATCTGAAATTCACAGAAATAATAACTCTATAAATAGAGTTATCACATGGCCAGATATTGGTAAAGATATTTGTGGTGCTGTGAGACAATTTTTTGAGAATGGAAAGCTTCTTCAGGAGGTTAATGCCACTGTTATTGCTCTTGTGCCTAAGTCCCAATCCCCAAGGAAGGTGTCTGACTTTAGGCCTATTGCATGTTGTAATGTCGTACTCAAATGTATAAGCAAAATCCTAGTAGGAAGAATAAAAGGTTGTTTGGGAAAACTGGTGGATCCTAACCAATCTGCTTTTATCCTTAGAAGGCAGATTAGTGACACCATTCTTCTTGCTTAGGAACTTATGAGGGGGTACCATTTAAATAGAGGAACAAAGAGGTGTGTCTTCAAGATAGACATTCAGAAGGCTTATGACACTGTGAACTGGGGGTTTCTGAAGTTCATCCTGCATCAGTATGGTTTTCACCCTTGTATGATTCACTGGATCATGAAGTGTGTCTCTTCCACTTCTTTTACTATAAGGGTGAATGGTGAACATCATGAATTTTTTCCTGGTAAAAGAGGCCTCAGGCAAGGAGATCCCCTCTCTTCCTATTTGTTTACGTTGGTTATGGAGATTCTTACTTTGATGGTGAAAAGGAGAATAAAAGATGAAGAGAATTTCAAATACCATCCTAAATGTGAAAATCTTGGTATCACCCACCTCTGTTTTGCTGATGATCTGCTTTGCCATGGTGATCCTGAGTCTGTTATGGTTATTAAGAATTCTTTATTGGAGTTCAGTGAGGTATCTGGTTTGAAACCAAGTCTTGAAAAAAGCACCTCTTTTTTGGGAAATGTCTTAGGCCATAATACGGAGGAAATTCTCCAAATTCTCCCTTTTAAATTGGGAAACCTGCCTGTAAGGTACCTTGGAGTGCCTTTAATATCTACAAAGATTTTTCATAGGGACTGCTTGGGGCTGATTGATAAAATCAAAAGAAGAGTGTCTGACTGGAAGAACAAGTGGCTTTCTTTTGGGGGGAGGCTTCAACTCATAAATTATGTCTTATCCTCTATTAGTGTTTATTGGGCCTCTCTTTTCCTCCTTCCTATGTCTGTGGTGAATGTAATAAGTAAGATTATTAGAGGTTTCCTATGGAGCAAAGGTGAGGCTATCAAGGGGAAAGCCAAAGTTGCTTGGAAAGTTGTCTGCATTCCTGGAGAAAATGGTGGTCTTGGAGTAAAAAATTTAAAACAATGGAATAAAGTTCTTCTGGCAAAGCAGATTTGGAGAATAATTGTTAATAGTGAATCTTTGTGGGTGAAGTGGATGAATATGTACAGGTTGAAAGAGAAGAATTTTTGGCATATTGGTGAGGTTCATGACTCTTCATGGTTTTGGAGGAAGATTGTGAGAATCAGAAACATGTATAGAGGACAGATTGTTCATGTGATTGGGAATGGTAAATCAACATCTTTATGGTTTGACAACTGGCATCCCATTGGACCCCTATGTGCAATTATTTCAAACAGGGATATTTATGGTGCTAATTTGAGTTTGGATATGAAAGTGAGTGATATCTTTTCTGATGGAATGTGGTTGTGGCCAATAGAAATTTGGTGTAAGTATGGGAATGTTCTAATTAAACACATGCCTAGTATAAGACCTAATGTGGAGGATAAAGTAATGTGGAGGATAAAGTAATGTGGAAGGCAAAGAATGGTTCTCTTGTGGATTTTACTATTGCTGCTGTTTGGAATGACTTACACTATGATTCTCCCAAGGTTCCTTGGGCAAAACTTGTTTGGTTTAATCATGGCATACCAAGACACTCTTTCATTTTATGGTTGGCTATCTTGGAAAGATTGAGAACGTTAGACAGATTGAGCCAATGGAATTTGGCTGAGAATAGCATCTTTGTTCTGTGCAATGATGAAATTGAATCTCATAATCACTTATTTGGGAGGTGCTGCTACACTAAGGAGGTTTGGAGGTGCTTAGAGGGTTTTTCTGGTGTTTATAATATCATTCAAAGTGAGTCAGGGGATCCTGATATTTGGAATCAACTTGTTATTAGGATCTCTGCTTACCCCTGTAGCAGATCCATCTGGAGCATAATCCACAGAGTCCTATTTGCTTCTGTCATCTATTTTCTGTGGGTTGAAAGAAATAACAGAATTCATGAGGGCAAGCAAAGACCTGCTGTGAAGCTTGTTTGTCAAATTATGGACCTTGTGAAAATGAAGCTTTTGGGTATGAAAATAAGATCTAATGAGCATGTGGAGAGGGCTGCTTTCATTTGGGGATTGGGAATTAGGAATGTGAATTTTACCAATTTTCTCATCATAATGATGTTTACTTGGATTGACAACTGGATGGTTCTTGGTCTTGATGAGAGTTGGCATTGGTGGCCTATGATGTTTTGGTATTACCTGAGAGTCTATGATGATGATAAAAAAAGATAGAGAGAGATTTAACTCTGCTTTGAGGATTCCTTGGGATGGGTTTTATTCTGGGTGGGATTGGGATTTTCACTCTGCTTCTTGGGATAATGGGTGGGGCTTTTGGGATGGAGAAATAAGGGGGAGAAGTTGTAACGTCCCAAAAATTACAAGGAATTTAAAATTTTTAAAACATGCATTTCATTATAAAATAACCCCAATTTAATAATTCGCAATTCAAATTAAATTAACGTCGTTAACTCAAACAGTCAATAAAGTTTACGCAGCGGAAATTTCATAAAATAAAATCTAAAGGTTTAAAAGTGAAATTTTAAACACTCTCAGCACCCCGCGCAGGCGCGCATAGTGTGTGTACCGTCAAGCCCGACTGCCGCTCGCACCTGGAATCACAACATATTGGGAAAAGGTAAGCTAATCGCTTAGTGAGTCCTACCACACACGCAGGTAGCAACCCCACGAATATCGCCCCTACTCGCAAGTAGGCAACGTCACCATCACCACAAATATAAAACCACATAATGATAAATGCATAAATACGAACCTCGGTCCCACCGAGTACACCAAAAATATATCCACACAAGCTCAGTCCCACCGAGCCCTCGGTCCCACCGAGTAAAGACATTGATACCAGCTCAGTCCCACCGAGCCCTCGGTCCCACCGAGCCCTCGGTCCCACCGAGTAAAGATAATACAATTGTACTAGCTCAGTCCCACCGAGCCCCCCAGTCCCACTGAGGTGTACGCAAGCACAAATAATCGACATATAATTTCAACAATCACAGCTAAATCATTCCAACCAAATTGGTCCACGTAAACACGTAATAACACGTAATAACACATAGCACAAAAACAACGATATACATGAAATTCCTAACTACGCAGTGAGAGAACTCACCTCAAAGCAAAGCGACGCGCTCCCGAGCCGCAACACCAGCACGTCAACCTTCCTCACATTTTCCCACCTAATTACGCACTAAAAACGTCAACGGAAGGTCCCAACTCACGACACTTTTACTAGTTTAACGAAACTAAAAATTCCAGCTTTTATACTAAAAATGCAGGTCTGTTCGGGACCCATTTTACCCCTGCTAAACTGATCAAACCAAAAATCTAATTCCATATTCAGGAAGTTCAATGTCTTACGGTTCCAGGGACGTATCGCACGCGTCCTAACGATATTCCTAGCACTCTATATGAATTTTACAAAAACACCTCTCAGAGCAGCTAAAACAGAACCTTTCAGTACAAAACGACGATTTGACCTAAGTTACGTTCCGAACTGGTTTTTGCACAAAACATAGAAACGTTACTAGACTCAAAATGGGAACTTTTGGCACCGATTTCGCCCCAATCCGAGTTACGAGGAAAAAGTTACGGTTTAAGCAAAACAGTGGCAGATTACTAAATTTTCACATGAAATGACACTATTGATTATTAACCCATTAAGTCGTGGCTTAATCCCAACAGACCCGAAAAGCATATGAACTACTGAATATGGGTTACCCTAGGCTGGACAACAGCCGTGCACCACCCCCTACCGCCTCCGGAGGCGGTGGTGGTTGGCGGCGTTTCTTTGACATACGATAACAACAAACGAGAAATAGACGAACTTACCTCGACGAACCCTTCTTCCTCCTCTTTTCCGACCAAACTTGCCGGCGATCGTCTCCTTCCTCCTCTCTCCTCGTCGCCGGCAGCAACCTCTATCACCCTCTCGGTTTCTCTCTCCCTCTCTCGGCTTCTTTCTTTCACTCTCTCTCTCTAGTTCTCTTCTTGGCCGAACACAACAAGAAAGGGGGAGGGGATGACTAAAGGTTGTGGTGGTTACTAGCATGAAACCGAAGGGAAGGGGAAGGGGAGGGGGTGACTCTTGGACGATCCCTTGCCAAACTTTGGTGAGATGCCCCAATTAGCCCCTCAACTTTCCTTTCCTTGCAAAAAACCCACAAAGGTTGACTCATTTAACTTTTTGGTCCGATTCGACTACCCCGCTAACGGAAACCACATTAAATCAAACTTAAAAAGAAAAGAATTAATAAAAGAAATTACATACCGGGATACGGGCTTTACAACTCTCCCCCACTTGGATTAGACTTCGTCCTCGAAGTCTATGCCCGTGCATAGCTAAAGATAGTTCTCCCACATCTCAACCTCAGGTTCCCAAGTTCACTTGAGACCCCTTCTAAAACTTCTCGAATACTTTTCTTACTAACGTACTCCTTCTAGGACACTGAAATTATGATCGATAGAACACTTCACCAATTGGAATCATTCCTAGCCAAGCGACTTCGGTTGTCTCCCAACCTTAGATATTCCATACCTCCCGATTCAAATCTCAAGCTCTAAACATTCTCAAGTTGCTTACCAATATACCCAACTGGATACTCGGATCTGATCATTCCTACTATTAACTGTCGATTAACTCCTACGAGTTCTACTATACTCCCACAAATTACCCTACAAGAATCGTCAAACCAGTAAATTTAAAATCACTCACGAAGGTCACTCCACCATAACCATTCACCACAAGCAAACACCTCAGGATTACTACTACCATCAACATAATTTCCTTAAAATCGGCTACAATTCCCCAATTACACTAAGGTGTTTGGCTTCAAGCCCAAAAGTCGACACCTAAATATACTATTTACCTCAAAAATTCTACGCATATATCCTCTTTATTACAAAGGGCATCATTCCCTAACCGATACTATTCGGCCTACAGTACTAACACGCGTGGAATACCCAACCTTCCACCGTTGACGTATTTCCTACACTCGCTCTACGAAGCCTAGTTACACCGTATCAAGATACACCTTAACGTCTACCTCCCAGGCTCGTGCTCAAGACTATATCCTCCTAGTGCCTACTGGAAAGTCAAAGTCATAACACATGAATACCGGGGTCCCACCCCGAGATACCCAACCGACCATTAAGACCGAGCAATTGACCCATGACTATCACGGATAAAATTCAGAATTTCCCCCGAAACTCTCTCGCGTTTGGCATTTTCCTCCAAAACTGCCACCTCCTGAGCACTACCTATCGACTCGAGAAGAGGTGCAACCACTGTTAACCGTTGACACAAGCCCCGCAGTGGCTCACCATCCAGATGTCGACTAAGTGCTTCCGTAACAACATCCGCTTTACCGGGGTGGTAAAGTATCTCACCATCATAATCCTTGACCACGTCAAGCCACCTCCTCTGACGCATGTTGAGGTTTTGCCGGTCATCAAGTACTGGAGACTTTTATGGTTAGTGTATACACTTGACGCCATACAAATAGTGCCTCCAAATCTTGAGAGCAAACACCATCAAATCTTACATACCCTCGGGCAAAGTCAACATCGGAGCCTCGCATAACGCCTGTGTAGCTCCTCAAAGCCCTCTGCTGCTCTTCACCCCAACTAAAAGCCGCAGATTTCTTCGTCAATCGGGACATCGGTAAAGCAATCTTGGAGAAATCCTAAATGGATCTCCGGAAGTACCCTGCTAACCCAAGAAAACTCCGTACTTCAGTGAGAGTCTTCGGCACTTCCCACCGCATCACAGCCGTAATCTTGGCCGGATCCACCATAATACCATTCTGGTTCACGACATGCCCTCGAAAGTGGACCTCTCGTAACCAGAACTCGCACTTAGAGAGCTTAGCATACAACTTCTCCCGCCTCAAAACTTCCAAAACTTCTCGCAAATGCATCTCATGCTCTTCCTTCGACTTCGATTACACAAGAATATCGTCGATGAACACGATCACCGATCGATCCCACATAGGGCTACATATCCGGTTCATGAGGTCCATAAACGCTGCGGGTGCATTGGTGAGCCCGAAAGGCATCACCACAAACTTGTAAATGGCCCTAACGTGAACGAAAGGCCGTCTACTCCGTATCCTCTCTCCTCACCCGCATCCGATGATACCCCGATAACTCATCGGAAAATACGTCAACAAACTCACGTACAACCGGCACATCCTCCGCAGTCTTCTTCTCTCCGACGCCGCGCGTGTCTATCACATACGCTAATTACCCCTAGCCACTGCGCTGCAAGTATTTCCGAGCTCTTACACCCGAACATAACGCTGGGGTCCGCCTGGGTGAGTCTCCCTGAACTAGCATTTCTCCCCCGCTTGGGGTTCGAACTTGTACTTGTTTGCGACGACAAACAATCTCAGTATCAAAAGCATCCATCCAATCCATGCCCACAGTCACACACAACTCCCGCATAGCGATCGGAATCAAATCAATCGGGAACTTCACACCAGAGATCTCCAAAGTGCACCCCCGGTACACGTCAGTAACCGTCAGGGTCCTGTCTTCAGCAACCGCAACCACAAGTGGACAGCCTAACCGTCCTACAACTCGGCCCCAAACACTCACTGACTATGTGAGACACGGAAGGATGAGTAGCCCCGCTATCAATCATCACCCCAGCAAGCACCGAGTTAACCAAGAACGTACCTGTCACCACTTTATATGTAGCTTGTGCCTCCTCCACTCCCAGTTGATGAACTCTACCTCAGGCCGCCTCCATCACTACAGCAAGTGAAGCATACTGCGCAGTACTCACGAACTCCCTGATCTTGGTACGTAACATATCCTTGTACCGTGTCCTCTTCATGTCCTCAAAAGCAGCATGCTAAGGATAGAATAATGTCATTTCCGTGAACTTTCGGTTCACCTCCTTATGGCCTCCGCAGTCTGAGAGAGCTCCAAGAACTCTTTGACACTCCTCTCCATCTCCACTAGAGGCACATGCTCTACACGAAACATACGACGAACTCCTCCCAGGTCAAGTAGTGCGCCCGTTAAGCGTCAAAGTAGTAGCACACCAGTCTTTCGCTCCGTCTCGTAACAGATTCACCGCGAAGCGAACCTTCTAGTTCGCAGGACAACCCCCGGTAAGGAATGTGCACTCCATAACCGATCCAGACTCTCTTGTTCGGGGCTGCCCACCCGCAGGGGGTGGAATCGCCGCGATGCGCTCCTCCATCGACACTATTACCTCATCACGAATGGCGATAATAATTTCGGGGATCGCCTCCTCAAAATATGCGTCACCTCGACCGCAAACATCTCACGAATCTGATCAGCAATAATTCCAGCATCAGCATCTGGATCAGCATTGTTGTTCCTCCTTAACGAGCTACTAGCACACATTAAAACCTGCTAACTACGCTCACACTCAACTCTTCGGATTCTCCGTGACTTTCCCCGACTCGAGCACGGATCCTGTGCTTCAGATAGTAGGAGCTCTGCTACTACCCTTCACACCTATCCTTACTCGTTTCGAGTCCTGTCCCGGGACGTCCAAGTAGTTGCTTACCACAAACAAACACATATGCCCATTCCGGCATATGCAAACACTTTTCCTAGCTCCCTAGAAAAGTCGTAATACCCCACTACCCTTGCTAGAACGGAACCCCCACTAGCCCTGACGAGTCGCCTCGTGAACGCACAGTCGTATACAGTGGAAACCAGATAGACATTCGAATATAAGATTCTATCCTACAACGGTTGGACTCAAACAAGAGCTGCGCAATAGAACTAAATCTAACATTCTAAGGCTATTCGGTTCCTACCGCATACAGCCTATAGTGCATTCGCTTAACAACCTATCAAGGTTAGCATAAGTTCCTAATAGCAAGTAACAACCATACAATACCACAAAATCCACGTAAGCAATCTAGCATACATACTCCTATGTTCTAGAAAGCAATCTAGCATACGTACTCATATGTAAACGCTATTCCCAGCTCACTAGGAATTTCATCTCATCCCACTACTCTTGCTACAACGGAATCCCTGTTAGCCATAACGAGTTGCCTCGCGAATACCCAGTCGCACGCATCGTGAATCAAATAGACATTCGAATACAAGATTCTATCCTAGAACGGTTGGACTCAAACAAGAGCTGCGCAATAGAACTAAATCAAATATTCTAAGGCTATATGATTCTTACTGCATGCAACCTATAGGGCCTTCACTTGACAACCTACTATAACTAGCATTGATTCCTACTAGCAAGCAGTCATCGTACAGTACAGTGTAAACAACCTCGGTAATTTAGCATGCATACCCTATGTCTAGAAAGCAATAAATACACTAAGTGTTGTACCTTCCCAATTGGCGTCGGCTGACTGTACACACTGCGCCCACGATCACCGTTTCCCAAACGGGCTTTCTCCGTTCATTTATTTTCAAAGATTTTAATAAGAGAGTTAAAAAAAAAACTTCATAGCCGCAACTTGAGACCAAACACACCGAGATGTGTTTGATTCACTCAAGCTGTGCTCTGATACCAAGTTGTAACGTCCCAAAAATTACAAGGAATTTAAAATTTTTAAAACATGCATTTCATTATAAAATAACCCCAATTTAATAATTCGCAATTCAAATTAAATTAACGTCGTTAACTCAAACAGTCAATAAAGTTTACGCAGCGGAAATTTCATAAAATAAAATCTAAAGGTTTAAAAGTGAAATTTTAAACACTCTCAGCACCCCGCGCAGGCGCGCATAGTGTGTGTACCGTCAAGCCCGACTGCCGCTCGCACCTGGAATCACAACATATTGGGAAAAGGTAAGCTAATCGCTTAGTGAGTCCTACCACACACGCAGGTAGCAACCCCACGAATATCGCCCCTACTCGCAAGTAGGCAACGTCACCATCACCACAAATATAAAACCACATAATGATAAATGCATAAATACGAACCTCGGTCCCACCGAGTACACCAAAAATATATCCACACAAGCTCAGTCCCACCGAGCCCTCGGTCCCACCGAGTAAAGACATTGATACCAGCCCAGTCCCACCGAGCCCTCGGTCCCACCGAGCCCTCGGTCCCACCGAGTAAAGATAATACAATTGTACTAGCTCAGTCCCACCGAGCCCCCCAGTCCCACTGAGGTGTACGCAAGCACAAATAATCGACATATAATTTCAACAATCACAGCTAAATCATTCCAACCAAATTGGTCCACGTAAACACGTAATAACACGTAATAACACGTAATAACACATAGCACAAAAACAACGATATACATGAAATTCCTAACTACGCAGTGAGAGAACTCACCTCAAAGCAAAGCGACGCGCTCCCGAGCCGCAACACCAGCACGTCAACCTTCCTCACATTTTCCCACCTAATTACGCACTAAAAACGTCAACGGAAGGTCCCAACTCACGACACTTTTACTAGTTTAACGAAACTAAAAATTCCAGCTTTTATACTAAAAATGCAGGTCTGTTCGGGACCCATTTTACCCCTGCTAAACTGATCAAACCAAAAATCTAATTCCATATTCAGGAAGTTCAATGTCTTACGGTTCCAGGGACGTATCGCACGCGTCCTAACGATATTCCTAGCACTCTATATGAATTTTACAAAAACACCTCTCAGAGCAGCTAAAACAGAACCTTTCAGTACAAAACGACGATTTGACCTAAGTTACGTTCCGAACTGGTTTTTGCACAAAACATAGAAACGTTACTAGACTCAAAATGGGAACTTTTGGCACCGATTTCGCCCCAATCCGAGTTACGAGGAAAAAGTTACGGTTTAAGCAAAACAGTGGCAGATTACTAAATTTTCACATGAAATGACACTATTGATTATTAACCCATTAAGTCGTGGCTTAATCCCAACAGACCCGAAAAGCATATGAACTACTGAATATGGGTTACCCTAGGCTGGACAACAGCCGTGCACCACCCCCTACCGCCTCCGGAGGCGGTGGTGGTTGGCGGCGTTTCTTTGACATACGATAACAACAAACGAGAAATAGACGAACTTACCTCGACGAACCCTTCTTCCTCCTCTTTTCCGACCAAACTTGCCGGCGATCGTCTCCTTCCTCCTCTCTCCTCGTCGCCGGCAGCAACCTCTATCACCCTCTCGGTTTCTCTCTCCCTCTCTCGGCTTCTTTCTTTCACTCTCTCTCTCTAGTTCTCTTCTTGGCCGAACACAACAAGAAAGGGGGAGGGGATGACTAAAGGTTGTGGTGGTTACTAGCATGAAACCGAAGGGAAGGGGAAGGGGAGGGGGTGACTCTTGGACGATCCCTTGCCAAACTTTGGTGAGATGCCCCAATTAGCCCCTCAACTTTCCTTTCCTTGCAAAAAACCCACAAAGGTTGACTCATTTAACTTTTTGGTCCGATTCGACTACCCCGCTAACGGAAACCACATTAAATCAAACTTAAAAAGAAAAGAATTAATAAAAGAAATTACATACCGGGATACGGGCTTTACAGAAGGGTAGAGGAGATTAAGTCTTTGTCTTTGCATTGGAGTAATAAGGAGGTTCTTTGGGAGGATTGACTGGTATGTAAGGGGATCCTTATTATGGTGTACAGAGGTGGAAGGAGGAAGGGTTTGTTCCTTAATATGATCTGGTGGGAGATAAGGATAGAGGAGACTAGGATTTTTTCTTTCTTTGGTTTGCCTGTCTTAAGAATGGAACAACTTTTTGGTTCCATTTTTTATTTGGTTCTTTTCTTGGGAAGTGATTCTGGATTTGACCTTGCAGCTATGTGGCCTCAGATTTATATTAATATGTGTTTGATCTTGTAACGCCCCAAAATCCGGGCCAATTTAAACCTTAAGTTACAACAGGTTATGATAACGAAACTTCAACTTATATAAATAGCAGGGGATTAACCATCAAGAGTATATTTACAAACAGGATACTTTAATATAACCTATCAATCTAATTATGTTACTATAATCAGATTAATTAAGGTATCTAAGCTATCCATCCAAAAATCTCCTCTTTGTTAATTGCCACCACTGCTAATCCAAAAACGCTCGTCCCACAACCCTTTATTTTCCCGAGCCTGAACCTGGTAAGAAAACATTATAGGAAACGATTAGGCCAACGCCTAGTGAGAACATTCCTTTCAATAATAACATTTGTAAAAACAATGTAAACAAGTTATAGCAAACCTGGTTACTCCTTTTCTTACCACCTAGAGTCACATTACGAATCATTACTGATTCTAAATTAATGCTCCTTTATCCAATTCCTAGAATATGACTGACAATATTTCAGCCATCATATCCCGCCTAGAGCCACACTACGAATCATTACTGATTCTAGATTTATGCTCTTAACCTATAAATGACAATTACACATGCACATTTATTACCACATGACTATTCCTTGGTTTCCCACACACACTGGGATAACGATTAATACCACACGTCTATCCCATGTGATTACCAAACACTAATGCCTATGGATCCATTACACTCAATATAATCCTGCCTAGCATCACACTAGCGCAGTTTATAAACCTAACATACTATACATGAATGTACGTATGTCCGAACTGCATAAGTTATATGACAATGCCTAATCGTATCTTTTCACGATTTACCGAACTGTAGACTCCAAAACAATCAGGAGAGTACAAATAATCCAAGACCTCAGAATGTCTTAACTATTACAGTATACTGCCAACTCCCGGTATCCCCAACTCCCGGTATAAAAGCTAAGACCGGGACCCTCCTATATCGGGACTCCCCTGTACCGGGACTCTCAACTACCGGGACTCCCGACTACCGGGACTCTCAACTACCGGGACTCTCAACTACCGGGACTCCCAACTACCGGGACTCTCAACTACCGGGACTATGAGTACCGGGACTCTTAAGTACCGGGACTCTTACGTACCGGGACTATGAGTACCTGTTCGTTCCATTTTGCCCAGAATTCCTTCTAATTCATCAAATTAGCTTATCTTAAGCCATTCTATTCAGCCATAGTCAATTATACAGTTACATCAAGATTTATAACAACTTAAAAACATTGATTTGTACAAAGAACTGAATGAACTCACCTTATAATTGCAAAAACCCTTCTTCCTGCACAGTATGAACTCCAAACTGCTGCTATTGATTCTAGAAATCAATTCCACACACAAAATCGATTTACCAACATGAATCAGCAACAAGATTTACCAGAAACGTGAGTAGAATTCTTACCAAATGAAGAACTGAATTTCTTTCCTTCCTGTTTCTTCATTTCTCTCTTTCTCTCTACTTTCTTTAGCCGACTTAACAACAAGAATGAGATATTTGTTTGATATCTCAGTTCTTTTATCCAAATACACTTTAGCTAATTACATAAAACACACTCAAGTTCCATTATTTCCAAAATAACACCAAACATCAAACCCTTGTATTTTAACCCTATTGAATTATCAATTACAACATAATTCAAGGTTTTAAACCAAAATACAAGTAAATCCCAATTCTCATTAAAATATTAATAACGAAAATTCAGGATGTTACAATACTCCCCAACTTGAAAATGATTTCGTCCTCGAAATCAAGATCAGGTAAACAGATGAGGATACTTATCATTCATACTCTCTTCCGACTCTAAAGTCACATTGGTACCCCTGTGGTGTTTCCATTGTACTTTCAACATAGCCACTTCCTTGCCACTACGTAGCTTTCTAACAGATCTCTCCAAAATTGCCTCTGGTTCTTCCACACAGCGACTCTTCTCATCTATTCTCACATCAGAGAGTGGTATCACATCCTCTTCTTCGGCTAAACACTTCCGAAGATAACAAACATGAAAGGTATTATGAACTCCTTCCAATTCTGGTTGAAGATCCAACTGATATGCTTGTAAACCAATCCTCTGAGTAATAGTAAAAGGTTCTAGAAAACGAGGACTTAACTTTCCACGTTTACCAAACCTTATTACACCTTTCCATGGGGATACTTTAAGCATCACGCGCTCCCCAACTTGGAATTCTTTAGGTCTTCTCTTCGGATCAGCATAACTCTTCTGTCGATCCTGAGCTGCCTTCATATGCTGCCGAATTTCTTTCACTTTATCCGCTGTTTGTTGTACCAATTCCGGTCCAGCAAACTGTTTCTCTCCGGCTTCTAACCAACATACCGGAGTCCTACATTTCCTACCATACAAAGCATCGAAAGGTGCCCTTCCAATACTCGAATGATAACTGTTGTTATACGCAAATTCTACTAACGGTAGATGCGTATCCCAGTTACCACCGAAATCCAAAACACACGATCTAAGCATATCTTCCAAAGTTTGTATAGTCCTTTCACTCTGCCCATCAGTCTGTGGATGAAAAGCAGTACTCAAATTAACTTTAGTACCCAATTCTTCTTGTAGTGACCGCCAAAACCTCGAGGTAAACCGACTATCACGATCTGATACTATCGACACCGGTATACCATGCCTTGACACCACTTCATCGATATATAGCTTGGCCAATTTCTCAATTGGTGACACTTCTTTCATAGCCAGAAAATGAGCACTCTTAGTTAATCTGTCCACGATTACCCATATCGTGTCGTTACCTTTTTGTGTCTTTGGTAACTTTGTCACAAAGTCCATGGTAATCTTCTCCCACTTCCATTCCGGAATTTCCAAGGATTGGAAACTTCCGTAAGGTTTCTGATGCTCTGCCTTCACCAACGAACATGTTCTACACGTTTCCACTTTTCGGGCCACGTCTACTTTCATAGCCGGCCACCAATAAATCAACTTCAAATCTCGGTACATCTTCGTACTCCCGGGATGTATGGAATACTTAGATCTATGGGCATCTTCGAGAATCAACTCTCGATTTCCTCCAATTTTAGGCACCCAAACTCTACCTTGGAACAACTTGATCCCACGGCCATCTTCAGTCAACTGAAGATGTTGTTGGCTCATCACTTCTTCTTTCAAATTTTCTTCTCGCAAAGCCACCACTTGTGCCTCTTTTATCCTTTCCATCAAACTTGACGTCACATCAATTCTAGCATTGTTCGTCTTCAAACATCCACTATACTCCTTTCTACTTAAAGCATCGGCTACGACATTTGCTTTACCAGGATGGTAATGCAACTCACAATCGTAATCTTTAAGTAATTCTAACCATCTTCGCTGCCTCATGTTTAACTCTTTCTGATCAAAAATATGTTGCAAACTTTTATGGTCAGTAAAAAGGGTACACTTAGTTCCATACAGATAATGCCTCCACAGTTTCAAGGCAAAAACGACCGCTGCTAACTCCAAATCATGTGTAGGGTAGTTCTTCTCGTGCTCTTTCAGTTGTCTCGACGCATAAGCTATCACCTTGCCTTGTTGCATCAAAACACATCCTAACCCCATTTTTGAAGCATCACTGTACACTACCAGATCTTCCGTTCCTTCTGGTAAAGCAAGAACCGGAGCCTCACATAACTTTTGACGCAAAGTTCTGAAAGCCGATTCCTGTTTCTCCGTCCAAACAAATTTCACATTCTTTTTAGTCAGAACAGTCAAAGCCGATGCAATCTTAGAGAAGTCTTTAATAAATCTTCTGTAATACCCAGCTAATCCCAAGAAACTTCTTATTTCCGACGCACTTCTAGGTGTCTCCCAATTTGCCATAGCTTATATCTTAGCTGGGTCTACTTTGACTCCTTCTGAAGTGATTACATGACCAAGAAATTGTACTTCTTTCAACCAAAACTCACATTTTGAAAATTTCGCGTACAGTTTCTCTTTTCTTAATACTTCTAAGACCTTACGTAAATGTTGTTCATGATCTGCTTCAGTTTTCGAATACACGAGTATGTCATCGATAAAGACGATAACAAACTTGTCCAAGAAAGGTCGACACACTCTATTCATCAGATCCATGAATACAGCTGGGGCATTCGTCAGACCAAATGGCATTACTAAAAACTCATAATGCCCGTATCTGGTTCTAAAAGTTGTCTTAGGAACATCTTCATCTCTTACCCGAACTTGATGATACCCTGATCTCAAATCAATCTTAGAAAAACATCCTGCCCCTTGAAGTTGATCGAACAAGTCATCAATTCATGGAAGCGGATATTTGTTTTTAACAGTTACCTTATTCAGCTCTCGGTAATCTATACACATTCTCATGGTACCATCTTTCTTCTTAACGAACAAAACCGGAGCTCCCCAAGGCGAAGAACTCGGTTTGACAAAACCTTTATCTAATAACTCCTGGAGTTGAGTCATCATTTCTTTCATTTCGGTCGGCGCTAAGCGATACGGTGCCCGCGCAATCGGTGCCGAACCTGGAATGAGATCAATTCTAAACTCTACCCGCCGCTCAGTCGGTAGGCCAGGAAGATCATCAGGGAATACGTCAGGAAACTCACGTACCACTTTGATATCTTCCATTTGTTTCTTTTCTGACCTTCCATCTAATACATAAGCCAAATAGGATACACATCCTTTTATTAAACACTTTCGCGCCTTTACAACAGAAATTAACGGAATTTCCCCTTTTTGCTTCTCTCCGAAGATGAATATATCACCCTTATCGGTCATCGGAATCCTGATTAATTTCTTTGCGCAAAATATCTCTGCCTGATTGGCCGTCAGCCAATCCATACCCACAATTATATCAAACCCACCAATCTCCATCAACAACAAGTTGATCGAAAATTTCGTCTCTTCTATAAGAATAATACAACCATCAAGCCTTTCTCGAACCAAAGCTTGACCCTCATTAGCTACCTCTACTACCAAAGCATCCTCCAAAGTAGTAACAGCCATAACTAATTTATGAAAGAATGACTTGGACACAAATGACAAATTTGCACCACAGTCAAATAATACGCGCGCAGGACAAGAATTAACAAGGAATGTACCCGAAACAACATCCTTTGACTCCTTAGCTTCTTCAGTAGACATCTGAAAAGCACGGCCCGTTGGCTTTGGAATAACTGGCTTTTTACTCTAATCGCCGCTCTTTTTCAGTCTTGGGCACTCCCGACGAAAGTGACCCGGTTGCTTACACTCAAAACACAGATTTCCCTGTATTGGGCAGTTATTCATAGAGTGCCCACTTTTCCCACATTTGTAACATTCCGAAGCTATCGCCCGACACTGCCCAAAATGTTTGCTTTTGCATTTCGGACACCAATTTGGTTCACGCCGAGAATCATAACGAGCACTTTTATCAACCGTTTTAGATTTCTGTGAAGAGTCCGATCGACTATCCCACTTTCGTTTCTCCCCAACTTGAGTCTTTTCTTCTTTATCTCGCGAGTACACTTCCTCCGTCATTTTCGCTTCTTCAATAGCTTCCCTCAGTGTTGAAACCTTTGCACTCCTTACTCGGGACATCATATCCGCGGGTAGACCTTTCAAATAAGCCTTTATCTTTTCCTTCTCGTTAGGAGCCACATGCCCCACCAAATTTAACTTCTCCATGAACAGTTCTGTATACTTCCTTACCAACATTTGTCCTTTCTTGAGATTTCGGAACTCTTCCTCGATTCTATCCATTTCGTTCTCGTTACAGTATTCTTCCAAAACTTTCCTTTTGAACGATTCCCAATTCATAGCAGCTAGCATCGAAGCCGAAATTGTCGCCGTAAACACGTTCCACCAAGTCAGTGCATTCCCTTTCAACATATGGGAAGCAAACCTGACCTTTGACTTATCATCGCATTCACATGCTCGAAATGCTTGCTCCATTTCTCTTAACCAATTCATGCAGACCACTGGATTATCAGCTCCAGCAAACTCCGATGGTTTACAACTTAAGAACGTTTTGTACGAGCAAACTCTTTCTGTCCTCCTTTCTATTTCTGCTACTGGAGTATGAAGTGGAGGAATTACTCCAGTATCCGTTCCGGTTCGCCTTAAATTTGAGCTTCGATCATTCAAAGCTTTCATAAACATTTTTGTTTGCTGAGCCATAGCAGTAGTCATCATTCGTGTCATGTTTTCCATCATTCGAGTCTCCATAGTTACTTCCGGCGTTTCTTGGCCAGCGGTACTGGTACCCGTTCTATGCACCTGACTTGATGTTCCTCCAAGAGAAAGAAACCCCGGCGGAGTCTCATGAATCCCGCCTCTTCCAGGTTGCCCTTCTTCTGTCCAATCTATCTCAGTCCTATCCATTTCACGAATAGGGGATAAAGGCGGCATATTTACCATCGCTCTGATATAACACAAAAGAATAACCATAAGAAATGGTAACACCAATCTAGACATACAAAACGTACTTTACCGATCATTAGTCACTATACAATTTAGTAACAAGCATACTTATGTAACAATATATTCATAATAACAGTAGCTAATTGGAATTGTGAACATATCATACAGGAGAATCCTCGTTACCATCATCACAGTACTAAATTCCCGTATTTCCGTTGACTCTAAGACTATCCCGTCTTAGCACTTCTACCCATATCTCACATATCATAACCTAATCCATTACAGCTTAAGTCTAAGTATCTCATCAGCATACTTAGTTCGCTTAAACTATTGCTCTGATACCATATTGTAACGCCCCAAAATCCGGGCCAATTTAAACCTTAAGTTACAACAGGTTATGATAACGAAACTTCAACTTATATAAATAGCAGGGGATTAACCATCAAGAGTATATTTACAAACAGGATACTTTAATATAACCTATCAATCTAATTATGTTACTATAATCAGATTACTTAAGGTATCTAAGCTATCCATCCAAAAATCTCCTCTTTGTTAATTGCCACCACTGCTAATCCAAAAACGCTCGTCCCACAACCCTTTATTTTCCCGAGCCTGAACCTGGTAAGAAAACATTATAGGAAACGATTAGGCCAACGCCTAGTGAGAACATTCGTTTCAATAATAACATTTGTAAAAACAATGTAAACAAGTTATAGCAAACCTGGTTACTCCTTTTCTTACCACCTAGAGTCACATTACGAATCATTACTGATTCTAAATTAATGCTCCTTTATCCAATTCCTAGAATATGACTGACAATATTTCAGCCATCATATCCCGCCTAGAGCCACACTACGAATCATTACTGATTCTAGATTTATGCTCTTAACCTATAAATGACAATTACACATGCACATTTATTACCACATGACTATTCCTTGGTTTCCCACACACACTGGGATAACGATTAATACCACACGTCTATCCCATGTGATTACCAAACACTAATGCCTATGGATCCATTACACTCAATATAATCCTGCCTAGCATCACACTAGCGCAGTTTATAAACCTAACATACTATACATGAATGTACGTATGTCCGAACTGCATAAGTTATATGACAATGCCTAATCGTATCTTTTCACGATTTACCGAACTGTAGACTCCAAAACAATCAGGAGAGTACAAATAATCCAAGACCGCAGAATGTCTTAACTATTACAGTATACTGCCAACTCCCGGTATCCCCAACTCCCGGTATAAAAGCTAAGACCGGGACCCTCCTGTACCGGGACTCCCCTGTACCGGGACTCCCCTGTACCGGGACTCCCCTGTACCGGGACTCTCAACTACCGGGACTCTCAACTACCGGGACTCCCAACTACCGGGACTCTCAACTACCGGGACTATGAGTACCGGGACTCTTAAGTACCGGGACTCTTACGTACCGGGACTATGAGTACCTGTTCGTTCCATTTTGCCCAGAATTCCTTCTAATTCATCAAATTAGCTTATCTCAAGCCATTCTATTCAGCCATAGTCAATTATACAGTTACATCAAGATTTATAACAACTTAAAAACATTGATTTGTACAAAGAACTGAATGAACACACCTTATAATTGCAAAAACCCTTCTTCCTGCACAGTATGAACTCCAAACTGCTGCTATTGATTCTAGAAATCAATTCCACACACAAAATCGATTTACCAACATGAATCAGCAACAAGATTTACCAGAAACGTGAGTAGAATTCTTACCAAATGAAGAACTAAATTTCTTTCCTTCCTGTTTCTTCATTTCTCTCTTTCTCTCTACTTTCTTTAGCCGACTTAACAACAAGAATGAGATATTTGTTTGATATCTCAGTTCTTTTATCCAAATACACTTTAGCTAATTACACAAAACACACTCAAGTTCCATTATTTCCAAAATAACACCAAACATCAAACCCTTGTATTTTAACCCTATTGAATTATCAATTACAACATAATTCAAGTTTTTAAACCAAAATACAAGTAAATCCCAATTCTCATTAAAATATTAATAACGAAAATTCAGGATGTTACAGATCTCTTGTTACAGGTCTGAGGTCAATATCATATGGCTGGTGGAAGTGTTAACTGATGAAAGAAGCACTAGGCTGCCAATTGTCCGTATCTTTGGTGTTATGAGCCACCATGTGAGAGCTAGTAGATGTGAGAGCTAGTAGATGCAGGATGACCTTTTTTGGTTCTGGATTCACTAAGGCCAGTCTTGGGATTTTTTAATGTTCAGGGAAAGAAATCCCCTTTCTCTCTGTTTTATCTCATGTGTGCACAACCTTTTCTGTCCCTGTGTGTGTGAGTTTTGTTCCCCCTCTTTCGTTTGGTCTCAATTTTGGGCAATAAAGGATAGGCTGGTCATTAATCCCTGCCCTTTGTTTGCCTACACTCCAGGCCTTATTGGCAATATGGTGTACTGGTGGCTGGTCACTAACCCTGCTGGTGCATTCATATATCTGGAGTTTGCTTGGTGTTTAAAGGTTGGTTGCACTTTCATTTTGAACTGTGGAGCTATAAGGTTGATTCTTTGTTGGACCATTCTTTATGTGTCCAACCTTTGCTTCCTTCTTTTCATTGTTTTGAACATTGAGTATATAGAATTTAGTTACTTGGTCCATCTCTGAGTGATTACTTTTTGTAGAGATGTTGATATTTTTGGCCCCATCTATATATATAGGTTTTTGGATCAGCAGAGGTTTTTGTATTCTGCTGAGTTGGAAAGTTTAGGGATTAAAATCAAGGGTGATAGTAAAGGGATTATACTTTGGAGATTACTCTGTTGGACAATGGCCAAAGGCCAAATTGGTCAAATCTACTGTCCTATGTGGTTAAGTGAGGTCTCTGTAAGTTGGAATTTAGTGATCATCATTAGAAGTGCCCATCCTTCCTTATTAACCTCAGTTCACAGTTTTCTAAACCTGTTGGAAACCACTTTGGTTGCCCAACAATTTGTTTTCTTCCTTATCTTTGGTCTGAAATTTTGGCATTCTGCCATTTTCACCTTCTTAATTTGTTGGAACCCAAATTGGAAGAATAATTGTAATGATGGTCTGGAATGGTTTCGGTCTGAGTATTGGATTGGCCAAATTGTTGAATTCTATAATGCTGATGAAATATCACAGATGATTAAAGATGAAATGGAAGAAAGACCCAAGGGGATAAAAGATAATGATGATCAGAAGGTCAGAGAAATGGAGAGGAATTACGAAGGTGAAGATGACTGGAAGAATTTAAAATGACAAAGGTGGAATTGTTGGGTTGGGTATGGAGATTTAGTTTTGAGGTGGATTTGTATCTTAAGCCCAATGATGGAAAGTTGGTTAAAGAATTCGGCCTAAAAAATAGATTGGTTGGGCCGATTGATTCTGTTAATCTGTGAATGGGCCGCTGAAAGGGATATGAAAAGTGGAGGCGTTGGGCTGGCCTTTCTGAACATGATGGTATTGGAGGTGGATTGGGCTTATAATATAATTAGAACATATCTGCTAGGCCTTACCTTGGAGTTGTGTAAAAGGATGGATTGGGCTTAGGCATGGGAATGAGACCCGCCCCGATGGGGAACCCGGTATACCCGCCCCGACGGGGATGGGGATTCCCCGCAAAATCGGGTAACGGGGATGGGGATGGGGATCCCCGAAAGTTAAAAATCGGGGATGGGGACGGGGCCGGGTATGGTGGTCCCCGCCCCGGCCAGTCCCCGAATATTATTTATATTATATATATTTTTGTTATTAATTATATTATTTATAAAGAATTAGATGTAATATCTTTTACATTTAGAAATATTATATTGACATTTCTTCTTATATACATTTCTTTGAGTTGTTTTACGTTTTTTAGATAAAAAAATGTTGAAAGCCGAAAATGTTTGATCAAACAATTACGTATGATGTTGTCACTTTGTTGACATATGAATATTTGATACTCTATAAAAGCAAATTTTGAAAATATGTGAGATTTAAACATGAACCGTTATCGATCGAACATGAACCATTATCGATCGAGTGTGGTATTTAACATATTTGATTTATAACATCTTATATTAACGGGGGGAAAATCCCCGATTCCCCGTTGGGGATCCCCGTTCCCCGTCGTGGATGGGGATGGGGATGTGATCGTATTCCCCGGTGGGGATGGGGACGGGGATGCGGATGGAGATTGGAATCGGGGACGGGGATGGGGATTGAGGTCCCCGCCCCATTCCCATGCCTAAATGGGCTATCAAAAGCAAAGAGGATATGGGCTGGAATGGTGGTGGCATAAATTCCAAGAGGCTGATTCATGGTATGGGCCTCTTTAAAAACATTTGGGTTGATTGTGTTGGGCCCAAGTATCTGTTATGTAAAAGTATTGAAAATAGTTCAAGTCAGAAGACCAACAGAGACCAAACAGAAGATTCGGAAGAAGTTCAAGTCAGAAGACCAACAGAGCTCAACAGAGCTCTGTCGAAGACTTCCAACAGAAGAACAAGTGTTTAACAGAAGACCAACAGAGCTCTTGCGAAAGAGCTCTGGTGAAGTGAAGACCTCTGTCAGCCTAAGTCTCGTAGGAAATCCCAAGTGTTAGACAAGTGTCCATACTTTCCACGTATGCCCTAAAAATAGGAGACACACTTTCCACGTGTCATTCTAGGGTACGATAGTACACTGCCTTCACTTTTCCAGGGCTATAAATAGAGAGGTAGTGGAACAAACAATTGTAAGCTTTGGGAAGAGTAGTTTTTCCACAATTGTTTAAGCACACACTGCAGCAATCCCGAGCACTACCTCCGTACGATATTGTTGTCCTATGAGATTTCCGAACACACTTGAACATGTTCTTGGTGTGATTCATTATCAATATATGAGCAGCTTTTATATCTGATCCTGTTATCATTTTACTGTTCAATATTTGATTCTCATAGTTCATTTATCGTTTACACAATCACTCATTTTAATGGCTTTATTTAATATGCTTCCGCTGTCTATTTCACTACCATTAATATGATACAAAGTGAATCTGGGAACCTACAATTGGTATCAGAGCTTCTTTGGTTTTCTTAAACCAAACGATCCAATCTACCAAGGTTGACTCACTGTTGTTGATTGTGTTTGTGTGTCTTTAAAAGCTTCATTACATACTCTGTTTTTACTGCTTCCTAGTCTAAACAAGCTTTCATAGCTCATATAACTGTGTTTAAAGCTTTCTAGCTTAGTTTAAACGTTTCTCTTAGAAGTTACTGTTCCATTAGTTACTGTTTAAAACTCATCTCTGAGTTGAAAATCTTTTTGTAACAACTATACTCTGTTTTTTTTTAAAATGGCGAACAACGGTATAAATGCTATCTATACTGTTGGTTCTTTAACAAAACCTCCTACTCTTCTGAGAGATGAATATGCTCAGTGGAAGATCAGGATGGTTAACTTTTTCGATGGTATGGATAAAGACTTAAAGCGATCTGTCACGGACGGACCATACCAACCCATGGTTTTTGTTCCTCGTGTACTCGCAACAGGAACTACTGCTGAGATTCCAGCTCATTATGAGATTAAAACTACAGGTTTTACTGATGAGGAAAATCTAAAAATGGATAATGATCTTAAAGCAGTTAGACTACTGATAATGGCCATTCCAAACGAAATATTTCAAGAACTAGATTCATGTGTTACTGCTAAGGAAATCTGGGATCAACTTCTTAACCAACTTGAGGGTGGTATCAAGATCCAAAAGAACAGAAGGACCCAATGTATAAATGAATACAACGATTTCAAGGCACTTCCTGAGGAAACCTTACAACAAACCTACAACAGATTTAATGTGTTGATCAACAAATGCAAAAAATGTGGGGTTGTTAGGTCGAAGGAAGATAACAATGTTCTGTTTTTGAAAAGATTGAATGATGAATGGTTAAATCTGTCCATGTCTTTACAAGCCAACCAGGACTTAGATGCATGGTCTCTAACAGATGTGTATGGCACTTTGGCCGCACAAGAGAAGGATGTTGTCAAGCAAAAAGGCAAATCCACCATTGCAGGCCTAATCGCTTTAGTTTCTGATTCTAAGAAAACCACATCAGAAAAGTCCAACAGAGAGAGTTCAAACAGAGAGAAAAAGAAAGATAAGTCAGTTAAAAAGAAAGGAAAGAAAAGTTTAGTTGCAGAGAGTGATACAGAGGAAAGCTCATCAGAGGATGATGACATTCAAGCTTTTGCTCAATCTCTTGCTCTAATAACTCAGCAATTTAACAAGAGATTTGGCAATAAGTTTGACAGAAGAGGTAGATATGAGAGAAAAGAAGACAGAAGAGAATACGCTGCACCAGAACAAAGTAACAACAGAGTTACCACAGAATAAAGACAACCTCCACAAAACAGAAGAGAAAATCCACCAGCACAACAGAAGGCCGATGCTGCTCAACCCATCAATCAGAATGATGGACGTTGCTTCAGATGTGGCAAACCTGGGCACTTCTCTGTTAATTGTAGAGGCAAACTGGTAAAAGACCAGGACTACTACAAGAACAAATACAAGTACAACTACAGAGAAAGAAGCTACGTGGCTGAAATGGAGAACTGGGTTTCTGATTCATCCTCTGATGATGAACCAGAACAAGCCAACTTTTGTGGAGTTGCTGTGGATGATGAAAGTTTAGAAGAAGCTGTTGACTGGATGACTGGAGAACCAGAAATAACAAAGGGAACAACAGAAGAAGAAGATCTAGCTCATGCATTTGCTCTTACTATGACAGAGTCTGACGACAGAGCGCTGGAGACCACCAGATCCAGTGCCAAGGTATGCTTATCTGAATCCAAGTCTGACTCAGAATTAGAAATGCATGTTTCTATGTTGAATGAGGAATTTCAACTTCTTAAACAAAAAAATTCTGAAGAAAAAGATCTAAGAAAACTAGCTCAGAAGGATCTATCCTTTTTACAAGAGAGAGAAAACTCTCTTGGAACAAGAAAAGGAAGAAATCTTCAAAGAAAAATCTGAGCTAGAAATCTTGCAAAAGAAGAAAGAAAGCCTGTTTTCTGACAGAATTAACGAATATGAAAACGTTTTGAAACAGAAGTCTGAAAAATTGAAAAAGTCTGAAACAGAGAGACTTAATTCTGTTGCTCTAACTGATTATTTTCAAAGAGAAAGGGAAATTCTGCATCAATCTCTACAGAGAAAAGAAATTCAGATTAAAAAGTACCAGGATGCACAAGATGTGCACATCAAGATAAATTCACAGATGGATACGCAAGGTCTTGGTTTCTCTGACCTTGTTCCCTATGACGAAAGGAAGAAGACATCTCTGTCCTTTGCCTTTTGTGTTGGAAAAATCCAAGAGGACGTGATATCTGGTAATGCTGTTTTCAAAAGAACCAAAACTTCAGATGCTTTCTCAAAACAAAGAAATATTGACTTTAGGAACGTCAACTATGATTCCTCTGATCATCAAAAGGTTTTAAAACCATCCTCAGAATTTATTCTTGATCAAGGAAGAGCTAGAATCATACTTCCTAACTCTGTCAAGGATTTGGATACAAAAGAGATTTTTAACTTCAACTCATTCAAAGGACAGAAGTCTGTTACTTCTGTGACTGAGTCCTCTGTTGAAATCCCACAGAGCAAACTCAATCCAGAAGCTCTCGTCTTCTCTTCTACCCCTGAATCCATAAGAACATCTTTTGAGGAAGATTTGTTGAAAGTTATCGAGGAAAATGTTGTTTCAGATTCTTTAAAGCCAAAGTTGAGAAGGTTCAGAACTGTCAAAACAAATATCTCTGTCATACCCATTGAAACGAAAACCTCCGACAGAGCCACTAGAGACTTTCTAGGCTCTGACAGTGACTCTGACTCTGAAGTAGATGAACAGATTTTTTGTGGACAAAAGAAAATTTTACACAAGTTAAAGCAGATACCGATAGAATCTACGGATCTAAAAGATGATGTTTCTTTCTTCAAGAAACAATCAAGGTTTATACCGGTAACTGAGTTTAACAACAAAGGTTTTAAAATTCTTGCTTCTAATGCAGTAGAAGTGGAGAAGTGGAGAAGAGAGAGAAAAACAAAAGTGTTTTCGTAAACCAAAATGTTCCTCTTGCTTTCAAACCTGTAAAATTCACACCAGAACAGAAGGGAAAATGGATAGCAAACAACAGATCTATTCCAACTTCTGGTGTAAATCAAAAGGGAAATCCTTTCTGGTCAAATGAATCTATTTCAAAGAGCTTCGTGTCAACAGAGTCTGTTTCTAGGAATAACAGTTTTAAGAAACAGAACCAGGACAGATTGTATGCAAAGACATCTGGTCCTAAAATCTTTCAGAATCAAGCTTCATTCAAACAGTTTTTGAATAAAAACAATGTGCATCAGTCATGTTCCATCAACTGCAACTGTATTCAACTGTTACTAAAATTGCAAAATCATCTGAATGGTCCCCATTGTGTTCTGAATCAGTACGTTCAAAAGAAAAATCCCACGACTGTTCAGAATACACAGAGGAAAACCTCTGGCACACCATCACAGTATGGAAAGCCCAAAAGAAAGTCTGTCAACCCACCTAAGCCTAACAGGAAAGGACCTATTATGCAATGGGTACCTAAAAGGAACTAATCTGTCTTGCAGAAACCTCATGTGCAGATCTGGTACTTGAATTCTGGATGCTCCAGGCACATGACGGGGAATAAGGAGTTGTTAACTTCTTTTAAAAACAAGATGGGGAGTGCAGTAACCTTCGGAGGAGACAATGGCGGACAGATTAAAGGTTATGGTACATTAGTAAATGGTGGTGTTTCAGTCTCTGAAGTTGCTTATGTTGAAGGATTAAATCATAATCTTCTCAGTATAAGTCAACTCTGTGATCACGGATTTGATGTCAATTTCAGGAAGAAATATTGTTCCTTGTTACTTTCCGAGTCTGGTCAAGAACTTTTAAGAGCTGACAGAAAAGGCAATCTTTACAAAATGAATTTTAAACCAAACCAAAACTCTACAACAGAGAAACTCTGTTTAGTGTCTTTGAAAAATGAAGATGCCTGGCTCTGGCATAAAAGATTTGCCCATTTGAACTTTCAAAACCTTGACAAGCTCGTGAAACTGAAACTAGTAAAAGGACTACCTTCTCTGAAGTTTGACAAAGACCATCTTTGTTCTGCTTGTGAACTGGGTAAGATGAAAAGATCTTCACATAGAACAAAAAGTGATCATAGTTGTCCCAGACCTTTGCATATGCTTCACGTGGATCTCTGTGGTCCAATCTCCGTGCAAAGTCTGTCGGGCAAGAAGTATATCCTTGTTTTAATTGATGAATATTCTAGATATACTTGGATTGAGTTCATCAGAGTAAAATCTGATGTCCCAGAAATTTTGATAAGTTTGTTGAGAAGGATACAGGTTCTGTTAGGATTAAAAGTGCAAAAGTTGAGAAGTGATAATGGGACAGAATTCAAGAATGACAAAATTGATACCTACCTATCAGAGGAAGGTATTTCCCAGAACTTTTCAGCTGCAAGAACTCCACAACAAAATGGAGTTGTGGAAAGAAAGAACAGAACGCTGGTAGAAGCCGCCAGAACCATGTTGGCTGGCTCTATCCTTCCAATAAACTTCTGGGCAGAAGCAGTCTCAACAGCCTGTTTTACCCAAAACAGAGCTGTGATAGTAAAGATATTTAAGAAGACTCCTTATGAACTCATCAACAATAGAAGACCAAACGTGAAATTCTTTCATGTTTTCGGTTGCAAGTGCTACATATTGAATGACAGAGATCAGCTGGGAAAGTTTGATAAGAAAGCAGACGAAGGAATCTTTATTGGTTATTCCTTAACCTCTAAAGCCTACAGAGTCTACAACTCCAGATGTCGGGTCATTCAAGAAAGTGTAAACGTGTCCTTTGATGAAAGCACATCGAGCTCCTCTGATCGTAAATCAACAGAGGGGACAAAGACAGAACAGAAAAAGACAAGTTCTTCAAAGACAAGGGAAGAACATATCAATCTCATGTTCAACGATTTCTTCAATGATGATGATTCCTCTGAAAACATCAACAAAGGAGATCAAGCTCAGAACTCATCAGAACAGAATCTGACAGGTACATCTCTCACTGGTCCCTCCAATATTTCACCATCTACTTCTCTGTCTACAAGAGTGATACAGAGAAATGAGGAACCACATCAGAACGAGAGAGGACCTAAACAAGAGCCATCATCACCTTTGCTAACTAATATTGGCAAAGACTCCTTGTTTGAAAGCTCACCTTCACAGAGCCCTGTTAATGACTCTCAGAGCAATGAGGCCACTCTCCAAAGTCGTGTGCCACAGAGCCCTGGTCCCAATCAACAGAGCTCTGATGCTGAAGTTCGTCTTTTCACATCAGAAGCACAAACCCCGCCTGTTGTCCATGCTCGCATGACACGATGGACAAAGGATCATCCTCGTCATCTTATCATTGGTGCTGCTGAAGATGGTGTGAAGACAAGATCGGCCACAATCAATGAAGCCTTCTTTGTAAATTTTTTAAGCATGATTGAGCCGAAGAAGATTTCTGAAGCCCTAGAGGACCCAAATTGGATCGAAGCTATGCAAGAAGAGCTTCTGGAATTCGAAAGAAATAAAGTTTGGTCCTTGGTTCCACTCCCAAAAGGCAAAACGGCCATTGGAACCAAGTGGGTGTTTAGAAACAAAAAAGATGAAGATGGGATTATCATCAGAAACAAAGCCCGTCTGGTTGCAAAGGGATACAGACAGGAAGAAGGAATTGACTATGACGAAACCTTTGCACCTGTGGCTAGGCTAGAAGCCATAAGAATCTTCCTAGCTTATGCTGCTCATAAGGGTTTTAAGGTCTACCAAATAGATGTCAAGTCTGCCTTTCTGAATGGCAAACTGCAAGAAGAAGTTTATGTCCAGCAACCACCTGGTTTTGAATGTTCAGAGTTTCCATACCACGTTTACAAGTTAGACAAAGCTCTGTACGGCCTTAAGCAAGCTCCCAGAGCCTGGTATGAAACTCTGTCCAAATTTCTGTTGGTCAATCACTTCGAGAAAGGTACAGTCGATAAAACTCTATTCTTTAGAAGATATAAGAATGATATACTTCTGGTACAAATATATGTTGATGATATTATCTTTGGGTCTACAAGGCAGGAGTACTGTGATAAGTTTGAAAGTTTAATGAAAAGCGAATTCAAAATGAGCATGATGGGAGAACTTTCTTTCTTCCTTGGTTTACAAGTTAAACAATCAGACAGAGGGACTTTCATAAGTCAGTCTAAGTACATCTCTGATATGTTGAAAAAGTATAAGCTCAATGATTCAAAACCAATGAAAACTCCTATTGCCACTGGAGTTAAGCTTGACTCTGATCTTAATGGTGAACCAACAGATGTCAAGTACTACAGAGGCATGATAGGGTCACTTCTGTACTTAACTGCCAGCAGACCTGATATAATGTTTGCAACCTGTCTCTGTGCCAGATTTCAAGCAAATCCTACAGAAACTCATTTAACAGCTGTCAAGTGTATCTTTAAATATCTGAAAGGGACTCAATTTTTGGGTCTATGGTATCCTCTTAACTCTGGTTTCGAGCTTGTAGCATATACAGATTCAGACTATGGAGGATGCAAGAATGACAGAAAGAGTACTTCTGGTAGTTGCCAACTGCTTGGAGAAAAGTTGGTGAGTTGGACATCCAAGAAACAGAACTGTGTTTCAACCTCTACAGCAGAAGCAGAATATGTTGCTGCTGCTAGTTGTTGCTCTCAAGTGATATGGATGAAAACACAACTCAAAGATTATGGCTTGGAGTATGGTAAAATTTCTATTCTATGCGACTCCAAAAGTGCCATTGCCATAACAGCCAATCCAGTTCAACACTCGAAAACTAAGCACATCGACATAAGGTACCACTTCATAAAGGATCATGTTGAAAAAGGGACTATTGAAATGTATTTTGTTTCAACTGATCTTCAGCTTGCTGACTTGTTTACAAAAGCCCTTGATGAAAGGAGGTTTAGCTTCTTAATCAGCAAAATGGGTATGCTGAACTTATCCTCCTAACTTTGTTCAACTCAACAGAGCCTCTGATGATCCTACCAGAGCTCTGTCAAACAGTTGGGTAGGATAGTTCAACCGAGCTTCTGTTGTTCACCAGAACTCTGTCAAGCATACTTTTTCAACACGCTTTCGGTGAAAAATTTGTTTGTATATAAAATTTTGTTTGTACAAAAGTTTTTTTTTGGATTTAAGCTCAATTTTCTAGGGGGAGCTTAAAAGAAGGATAATGCATAGTTTTAGGGGGAGCAAGTCAGTACTCATATTTCCAAATCCAAATTGACTTTGCTTTTTTTATCATTGACAAATCTTTTTGAAGAAAGAGGGAAAACCTGTTCTGAAGAAAATCCTTTGATAAAGTCAAGAACCCAACAGAACTCTGATAGTTCACCAGAGCCTCTGTTGTTTCTCACCAGAACTCTGTGAATTTTTCAAAGTCAGTTCTGTTATTGTTCTTTGACCATTTCCTCATCAGACACAGAATTTTAATTTTTTTTTGGGATAAGGTAAAGGGGTCACTCATCAGAAGCAAAAACTTGCAAAGCTCGAACAGAACTCTGTCAGTTTTATGCCACGTCATCAGAGGTGCGGGTTATTTCTAAGCGTCAACCACTTGTTACCCACACATCTCTAACCGCGACGGTTTACTTGCACAAAAGTGGTCAGAACAAATCCACGTGGCACCCTCTAATTGAAAGCCAAACCACTAGTTGTCCCCACGATACATAATTCAGGCCACTCCACCTTCTGACACTCGAGTGCCTACAGTATCTACGGCGATTACCCAGCCACAAGTTCTGACTATAAATATCCATAACCTTGACCCATTTCTGTTCTAAACTTCCTAAACCTTTCACCTTTCCCTCTTTTATTTAAATCATCAGTGTTCTTCAAGAAAACCCAAACCTGCAACAATGGCGGAACCCCAAAACTCTGCTGATTCAAGCCGAATAGAACCCACCGATGATATCATTGTTCTTCCATACGAGTTTGCTGACAACAACTACAGATTCGATCCCACTCCGGGACTCTATCTACCCCTGTATCACGTTTTCATTGAGTTCTTTAGAAACTCTGACATCTTCAGAGCCCTAACAGAGTTCGATGACCACCTTCCAGCGATCTATGTTCAACAATGGTGGACCACATGCCAATACATCGAAGAACAAGACGGGATAGTTGGGAGCGTCAACGCGAGTAATGGAGGAGCGGGAACAATCCGCATTAGAGCAAGTACCTTAAGAAGAATCTTCCAAATGAAAACCAAACGACAGCTAGGAATAGACGCCTATGAGAAACCACCAAAAACAGCTGTTCTTCTTGATTTCATGAAGTTTCTGGGTTACAACAAGGATCTGAATAGGATTGGAGAGTTCAAGCGACAGAATCTACCCACTATGTGGAATTTCATGTTCTCCACCTTAAACAGAACCCTTACCAGCAAATCTGGTAGTCAAGACCAAGCCACAACAGAAATCCTACAAATCATGTACGGATTGTTCTTCAATCGAAACTTTGACTACGCCAGCATTCTCTACAACGATCTTCTTACGGCTGTAAACACAAAAACCTCATCCATCGCAAGAGGAGGAGTCGTTGGATCTCACAAGTTCTTGAAGATGATCAAGTTTCAACGCTTTATCAGTCTGGTAATCAGAAGAGCCTTCGACAGACTGGAACTAACTCATCAGGGTCGCTCAACACCTGTTTGGACGATGTCAAAATTCCTCCCCACCACTTCTGGCGAATACCCCTTCATAAGAAGAATTCCAGGTACAATGCTTGCTCTTATCGCCCCTGACCACATCTCTATCCAAAACTATCAGAGTGTTGCTCAACCTCAAGAACCTGAGGTGAGAACCCCAGCATACTTAGGATCTGAGCCTTCCTTGGAGAGCTTGAGTGAGGAGATTGGTGAGGAAATTAACAGACCAGAGGCAAGAGTACCCGAAGTGGGGTCTTCCTCTAGAAGAGAGGAAGTAGAGGACAGAGCATCTCCTAGAGAGGTTGTCCATGAGGAAGTACAAGAAACACCAGAGGTAGAAACTATCTCTTCTGATAGTGATGAGCAAGAGGGAAACATCAGACAGAATCCAGAGAGTTCTACAGCCATAGGAGCCGAGGATAATGAGAGAATAGAAAAAGATGCTCAACAGAGCACATCTGAGGGTAACCTTAACCAAAATCCCAGTGCTTCCACACAATCTAATCCTGGTGATCAAGACCAAAGGATTATTGAAACAGAGGTGCACACCTCGAACCCCAACCAGCCTATACCATCAGAGGCACCTCTTCATGCCTCTGGTACGCACGAAGCCGGGGAAAGTATCTTTGGTAGTGATGTTCATTCGCCCCAGAACATCAATAGGTCACCTCCACACAATGATGCCTCTGTGGCTCATTTAGACTCCACATAAAATAGACCAGAGATCTTTGTAATCTCACGTAGCATCTGTCCGACTCAGGGACAACGGGAGACCATAGTAGAACAAGGGAAGACATTGCTTGATCCAAATGCTTCTCATCACACCAGATTTCCTTCTTCAGAACCTGAGCTGGAAGAGGAAACTTTGGTCAGAACACCTGTAGTTGTTTCCCCTCAAAGGGAACATCAAGGATCAGGTGGAAGTCCTCCAAGAGCCAACATCAACACAACTCTTGACGGAGGCGCCTCTAAACTCGAGGCAGAATTGGATCCATGTGTTGGAACCAAGGAGACCCCCGTTGACACTATCACAAGAGCAGAGTTCGAAAGCTTCTGTGACAGTATCAACAACTCTTTGAACGAGTATAAACTTATCAATGAACAAAAGGAGGAGCTGATCCGCAAGAAAAATGCTTCTCTTAGGGAAGAACTGTTGAACATCTCAAACAAGCATGCTGAAATGACTCGAAAATATGCCGAAGCTGAAGCACTCAGAACAGAGTCTGAACGGGTCAGAGGAGAAGAGATTGGAAAGCTGACAACAGAGATAGCCGACCTACGATCAATCAGATCAGAGGAAGTTAAAAGGACTTCGACAGATCTTGCCGAGCTAAAGCGACTCATAACAGAGAACCACACAGCGCAGATGAACAGAACCCTTCCCATCCCCACGGTTATTCTTTCAGAATCTAACGTCAGAACCTTGACAGAGATAATTACCAACTCTGTTAAGGAATCCATAAAAGAAGCAACCGCCTCATCTGCTACTCCACTCAACATCTCCAGCCCTAACCCAAATGACCTACCCATGACAGTTGGACAAATGGGAGACTTCAGAAAATCAATTCTTAGCCGAATGATGACGATCTCATCAAAATTTGTAATGAAAGCTAAGGCAACAGAACAACATGTGAAAGCGTCGCTTGATACTCACAAGGTCAACTTCAAGGCTCAAGTAGAAGAGATCAGAGGTGCTGCAACAGAGGTAGAAGATGTGATGACAAAGGCAGCCTCAAAATTTACTGATATTATTTTACAGGCTACCTCTACATCAAAAAGACCTGTAGAAGAAGCACCCACAGACGAACCATCAAGAAAGAGACACAAAGTTGGTCTGAAGTTTGTTGTTCAGTCCTCACCAGAAGCTCGAATTGACGATTCTGACGATGATGATGACTTCGAAGATGCTCAAGAAAGACAATCAGACAATCAACAGGGTGAGTCCTCAGAATAACAAAAGGGGGAAAAGGAGAAGAAAAAAGGGGAAAAGGAGAAGGAGAAAGAGAAAGAGGTTGAAAAAGAAAGAGAAGCCAGGGGTAAAGGGAAAATCACAAAGCAACTGAGGAAGAGACTACAGAAGGAGAAAAGGGGATAACAGAGGAAATCATGACTGATATGACTGAAGTGGCATTTGACTACATGTTCAAAAACAGAGCCATCAAACCGACAGAAGAGTCAACACAAGAACCACCAAAGATCATCTGCCTAGATACCCCTCCTACTTCTCCAACAAAAGAACCAGAGAGGACAGACCCATCCTCTGCTGAAGGACAAATAAGTCAAGCCCAACCTCAAGCTACTCAGAAATCTGCTCACATCGACACTCTTATGGCAGAAACCCATGATGACCCAAACCCAACGGTAACAGAACAGAACCCAGAATCCTCTACCTTTCATACCGAAAAACCCGCCTTAGAAACGGTATTTGCATTTCTATATGCTGACAGAGACATCATCCCTGTAAATATCGTACCTATTAACCCATACCTCAACCCAATCAGAATAAACACCATTTCTGATGCAAGGCTAAAGTTCATCCAAACCAAGTCAAATCAGAACAGAGCCATCAATATAAACTTCGGTATCCGCAGAATTCTGGACATTAAGCACAAGAAGTTTCAACACGACAGGGTCACATACCATGAGTATACTGTGGAATCAACAGAAGGCAGAAATGAAATCTTCAATGACAATGATCTCGTCCTTCTGAACCCATATGACCTGATCTTACTCCACGCATATTGCTTGAACTTCTCAGAAAGATACACACCAGCCAGAACTGTACTACCAGAAGTCAGATTTGCTATGCAAGAGCACATCAATCTCAGAATACAGATTGACTATCAGCTAGGCATAGAGTTTGAAGTAGAGAAACTAGCGATTGCACCACCAAATGAAAACCTTGAGGGTTATGGCCATCACAAAACTCGAACCGTAGTAGAAGATCCTCCGGTCTTTATCTGCCGACAGAAGGGCATAAAGAAGGCCATCAGAGCAACTGAAACCCACAAATACTCAAGTGAGTCGCTAGTATACCTCAAGAACATAATCCAAGATCTCCCAAGAAACAAGTGTCCAGAAGAACAGCAGAAACTCTTCATCGACCAGATTGATCTGATGCTGGACTTCCGTACTCTAATCAGAAGATTCGACAGAATTCTTAGGGGAGATGATTATGCTTAAATGTACTGATCTTTTAAATCTCAATGTAATATTCCAAAAGATTAGTGCAAGGCTTCGACAGAGGTAAAAGTTCTCTGTTCTTTTGTTTAATCTCTTGTCAATTGTAAATTTTTATTTTCAATACTTAGGGGGAGATTGGTGGCCCCAAGTATCTGTTATGTAAAAGTATTGAAAATAGTTCAAGTCAGAAGACCAACAGAGATCAGACAGAAGATTCGGAAGAAGTTCAAGTCAGAAGACCAACAGAGCTCAACAGAGCTCTGTCGAAGACTTCCAACAGAAGAACAAGTGTTTAACAGAAGACCAACAGAGCTCTTGCGAAAGAGCTCTGGTGAAGTGAAGACCTCTGTCAGCCTAAGTCTCGTAGAAAATCCCAAGTGTTAGACAAGTGTCCATACTTTCCACGTATGCCCTAAAAATAGGAGACACACTTTCCACGTGTCATTCTAGGGTACGATAGTACACTGCCTTCACTTTTCTAGGGCTATAAATAGAGAGGTAGTGGAACAAACAATTGTAAGCTCTGGGAAGAGTAGTTTTTCCACAATTGTTTAAGCACACACTGCAGCAATCCCAAGCACTACCTCCGTACGATATTGTTGTCCTATGAGATTTCCGAACACACTTGAACATGTTCTTGGTGTGATTCATTATCAATATATGAGCAGCTTTTATATCTGATCCTGTTATCATTTTACTGTTCAATATTTGATTCTCATAGTTCATTTATCGTTTACACAATCACTCATTTTAATGGCTTTATTTAATATGCTTCCGCTGTCTATTTCACTACCATTAATATGATACAAAGTGAATCTGGGAACCTACATATTGTAATTTGTTAACTTGGGTTTTATCCCGTTTTTGGAGTTTAGGCTGTTTGTGTTTTGGGTGTTGCCAAAACACATTCTTAGTAGTCATTTTGTTTATCTTGGGGTATGCCCCTCGTAAATTGCCTGTTATCTTTTTTTGATTGAATAAAATTTTTCCGGGGTTCCGTCCCCTTTCCCAAAAAAAACTTACCTACATTTGGTTCCTTAGTGTTCTGGAACGCCCGTCGTAAGACGTAGTCACCTTCCTGAAATTTTGGCTTTAACATTTTTATTGAAATGTCGCTCAAAGACTTGTCATTGAGATGCCATCCTGACTAAAGCAGACTTTCTTAACCCTTCGAGAGCGTCGAGGTCGTAGCTTAGGTCTACCAAATTATGATTGAGGGACGTATGTCTCGATGTCGGGAGATGTATTTCAATAGGTAAGACGACTTCACAACCGTAGACCAACGAAAACGGTGTTTGCCATGTCGATGTTCGGGGCGTCGTGCGATTGGCCCATAGGACCGATGGGAGTTCTTCGACCCACTTCCCTTTTACGGCCTTAAGTCTTTTCTTGATTGAATTGACGATGACTTTATTGCTCGATTCTGCAAGACCGTTAGATTGGGGATAACGTGGGGCTGAGGTCGTAAGTTTGATATTACGGTCCTCACAAAATCGTTGTGTACGATCGCTTATGAACTGCGACCCATTGTCATACAGGATTTCGGAAGGGATTCCGAACCTACATAGGATGTTAGTTTGGATAAAAGAAATAACTTCTTTGTCCCGAATCTGGGAGTAAGCAGCTGCTTCTATCCATTTAGAAAAATAATCTATAAGGACTAACAGAAAGGCCTTTTGCCCTGGGGCAGGAGGTAATTTGCCAACGATGTCCATTCCCCACCTCATGAAAGGCCATGGAATTAAGGACGTATGTAAATGTTCGGAGGGTTGGTGGGTCATACCTGAATGTCGTTGACATGCGTCACAGCCTTGGACGTACCTGGTGGCATCTAGCCTCAATGTCGGCCAGTACTAGCCTTGTCGTGAGATACGATTTGCAAGACTGCGACCACCATCTCCTATAAGATATTGTGTACTTGTTCGGAATTATCAATGCATCTTAGATTTAGACCCGTCGACGAGCGTCGATAGAGTCTATCGCCAACGATTATGTATTTCGATGCTTTGAATCGAATCTTGCGATCTTCCATTCGATCTTCAGGTAGTTGGTCGTGCATAAGGTAATTTTTTATGTCAGTTGACCAACTGTCTTCCGTGCTAAGAGCACATATTTCTTTGGAGTCTTCAATAGACGAGGTCGCTAGGTGTATCATAGGAATAGCGTCGAACGACGGCGTATTAAGCGCTGATCCAAGGTTGGCTAGCGCGTCGTTCTGAGTGTTTTGATCTCTGGGGATTTGTTCTATTGAGAATGGATCAAACATCTTAGATTTATCTTTGGCTATATTGAGATAGGCCATCATTTTGGAATCTTTGGTTGAAAATTCCCCGCTCATTTGGTTCACGATCAGTAGGGAATCGCTTCTTACGTGAAGTCCGACTGCCCCCAAGTCGTGAGCCATATTCATGCCTACGATCAGAGCTTCGTATTCCGCCTCGTTGTTAGTAGCCTTGAAACTGCATCATACGGAATACACCATCTTGCCCCCTTGTGGGGACTTTAAGACGACACCAAGACCTGCTCCTCTAGGGTTTGAGGAACCGTTGACATGGAGTACCCAGGTCGTGTCGCTTAAGACGACACCAAGACCTCATGTTCTTCGGGTTTCGAAAGTAATGGCGGGACGACCATATATTCTTTCAATCGTTGTAATGCTTGCTCGTGATCGTCTGTCCAGTTGAAGCCCTTGTTTTTCCTTAAGACGTTATAGAACAGACGACATTTATCCGATGATCGTGAGATGAAGCGATTTAAAGCGGCCACATGACCCGTGAGTCGTTGGACCTCTTTGAAATTTCTGGGCGACTTAATATTCATCAAGGCTTTGATCTGATCCGGGTTTGCCTCTATGCCTCGCCGTGTAACCATATAGCCCAGGAATTTCCCGGCGCTGACTCCGAAAGAACATTTCGTAGGATTTAACTTCATCTGATATTTTCGTAGGATGTCGAAGGATTTCTTCAAATGATCGATATGATTGGTCTCCTGTTTGGACTTGACAAGCATGTCGTCAATGTAGACCTCCATGGTGTCGCCAAGATGTTCTTTGAACATCTTTTTAACCAATCGTTGATAGGTCGATCCTGCATTCTTCAGACCAAAAGGCATGACTTTGTAACAATAGATGCCTTTGTCTGTCATAAAAGCAGTCTTCCCTTGGTCTTCAATGTGCATCAATATCTGGTTATACCCAAAATAAGTGTCCATGAACGTCAGGAGTTCATGTCCTGCGGTCGAGTCGACCATGGCGTCGATGTGGAGTAGTGGGAACGGATCTTTAGGACATGCCTTATTAAGGTCTGTGAAGTCGATGCAGACGCGCCACTTCCCATTCTTCTTTTGTACAACAACGACATTGGCTAACCAATCGGGGTATTTTACCTCTCTGATCTTCCCAGTCTTAAGCAAGTTGTCGACCTCATCGTTGATCACTTTGTTCCGCTCAGGAGCGAACTTTCGACGCTTTTGTTTTATTGGTTTAAAAGAGGGGTCGACTTTCAGTTTGTGGGATATGACATTGGGGTCTATACCCACCATGTCCCCGTGCGTCCAAGCGCAACAGTCAACATGTTCCTGCAAAAAGGAGATTAGTTGAGCCTTGATGGCAGGATCTAATGATGCCCCCACGAAGACAATCTGATCAGGCTTATTCTTGTCCAGGATGACTTCCTCTAGACGATAATCATTGGAAGACTCAGGGGTGTCCTGGATCTGAAACTGTTGCGCCGCATGATCTGATTGGGCTGCCATTATCCTGGAATCAACAAAAACTTTTCGAGATCGTTAGAGCGATATATGCGATGGTCTGAGATTTTCTCTAGATGGGGTCCCACGGATGGCGCCAAACTGTTAATGCCAAAAATCGCCCAAAAGAACAACTTAAGGTTGATGTGGACTTTTAACAACTAAAGAAACGTATCTCAAGACCAAGCAACACAATCGCGAGGAAAAAGTAAACAAGACAAGAGATTTGGTGACACGAAAAACCCCAAAACGAGGGAAAAAATCGCGGTCGACTTGTGAGAGTCGACGGTGCATTATAGTCGCCAAACAGGGGCGAAAGTCCTTTTGTAACAGGTGTTTTGTGTACAACAGATTACCAATGGATGTAAAATAAACTTAGTCGTGTGTAAATATCGTGTGTCGTGCGTAAATCGTGCGAAAAAGTCTGTTGTCGTGCGGTTCGAGCTGCTGTCGTGCGGAGCTGCTTCAGCGATATTTGTTCGAATGCTCTGTAGATTGCTATGTTTTCGATGTGTAATTTCCTAGAAAATAGATGGAGCAGATGTAGATTCGGTTAGATCAGGTCCCTTTTTCGGTTGCAGAGCTGGTTTTTTTATAGCTTCCTTTGGTCATTAAATATGTCTTGATGGCTTGTCTCGTAACCGCTGTCGGGCTTGAAATGCCATTGATGACTTGTCCCTTTGTCCGTTACTGGCCGTTTGCGCCATGAATGCTCGTAGACCTGCATTAATGAACAAAAGAAACGGACGTTGACTGTTAACGGTTAGTATAATCGTACGACCGTCTTAAGTCTCACACGTTGGTCGTACGACCAGTATAAAAACGTACGACCGAGTACTCGTCCGTAGATATCCTGTAAGACCTTATCTAAATACAAGAGTGGTCTTATGGAAATGTTATATGAGTTTTCTAGCGTCGGTCGTGAGGTATGATTTTTTACCCAAACAGAGTCTATCGCCAATGATTATGTATTTCGATGCTTTGAATCGAATCTTACGAGCCTCCATTCGATCTTCAGGTAGTTGGTCGTGCATAAGGTAATTTTTGATGTCAGTTAACCAACTATCTTCCGTGCTAAGAGCACAGATTTCTTTAGAGTCTTCGATAGACGACGTCGCTAGATGTATCATGGGAATAGCGTCGAATGACGGCTTATTAAGCGTTGATCCAAGATTAGCTAGTGCGTCAACCTAAGTGTTTTGATCTCTAGGAATTTGCTCAATTGAGAATGGATCAAACATCTTGGATTTATCTTTGGCTATCTTGAGATAGGCCATCCTTTTGGAATCTTTGGCTGAAAATTCTCCGCTCATTTGGTTTACGACCAGTAGGGAATCGCTTCTGACGTAGAGCCCGACTGCCCCCAAGTCGTGAGCCATATTTATGCCCACGATCAGAGCTTCGTACTCCGCTTCGTTGTTAGTAGCTTTGAATCTACCGCATTTGTTGTACTACGGCCAAGCGAAGACGGTGGTCGGCTCGGTTGACCAATATCTTCAAGAAAGAGATCGAGTGTTACAAGAGTTGAAAGGCTATTTGTTTCAAGCACAATAGTTAATGAAGACTCAAGCGGATTTGCACCGACGTGAGGCTTAGTTTGATGTTGGTGATCGGGTGTTTTTGAAGCTCAAACCTTATCGCCAACACTCGGTAGCGAGACGTCGAAATGAGAAGCTTGCTCTGAGGTATTTCGGGCCTTTTGAAATATTAGAAAAAATTGGCAAGGTGGCGTATAGGCTTAGGCTACCAGCAACGGCTCGCATACATGATGTTTTTCATGTATCTCAGTTACGTAAAGCTATTGGCAATCGTGAGGCAGCTCCTCAATTACCTGTCACATTAACTGAGGATATGGAAGTTATACTGTAGCCCGATCAGGTAGAGGGGGTTCGTGAAGGTTCTGGGGGACAGGAGGTGCTAATTCGCTGGTTAGACCTTCCGGAGTACGAGGCTACATGGGAACCATTTGAGATTATTAACCATCAGTTTCCTGATTTCCACCTTGAGGACAAGGTGCGTGTTTGGGCGGGGAGTAATGATAAGCCGGGTCGATACGGTCAGGTTTACCAAAGACGTTTTGCAAGGATACAAGGATAAGGATATCATTAGTATTTAATTAAGCAAAGTATTTATCTTTATTTAGGTTTATCTTTATTTAGGAAACGTATTTATTTTTATTAGGCAAAGATAATCTCCTTTATTTTAGGATTTGGTTTTATTGTTAGCGGGTCACTATAAATATGGTGCACCATTGTTCCTTTAGGGGCACACAATTAATAAAAATTTAGTTTTTGGCTAATTGGGAGATCTCCTGTTCTCGAATGTTCTCGAATACAGGCAACCATCGATCTTAACCTTAGGGTTTGAATCGGTGTTCTTATCATTTAGTAGCAATTTTATAAAAGGAACACTGTTTTGAGTTGTCAAGAGAAGTCTCAAAATTTGCAGGTTGTTTAAAAAATCATATAAAATCACTCGTTGGTCCGATTGAGGTGTGTAATATATCGTTGGAAAGGTATCTGAGCCATGTTCGATTTTTTAGTTTAAGTCCAGAGCTGATTATAAATCTATAAGGCTCAAAACAGTGAGTTTTCAGAACTGGTCCTGTGCAAAACGGGATTTATTCACTGAATTTTAAATTCATATAAAATCGATACTTGCTTCAAATAGGATGAATCCAAAACGATTAGAACCCTAAGACATGGATGTACAATTTTTGTTTAGACATTAACACCTGAATGTGCCTCTATGTATAAAAAGGCTCAAAATTTAGTTGGTACAAAGCTGTCAGGTGTAGGGAATGATTAAGTTGCTATAATTGTTGGTAGCTTGTGTTTTAAGAACTTGGAATGAATGCAATTCAATTCCATTCATGTATAATCTTATTCATGGCCAATCTTAAGATAAGAAAGGGGTTTTAGCAATGAGATGTGAGCTATGTACATATATGAAATGTCAAGGAAACTCGGAGTGACGTGACTTAAAGTTGGAACATCCGGATCACGTAGCATTATACCGATTACCATCTAAGGTACGGATATCCGAATCTTGCAACTCACTTCAGTCACTAGTCTATTATCGAGGTAATATCGTATCTCGTTTGCCATCTCGACATCTATCACTTATTTATGATTATAATCCTTTATATTCATTCCAATTCACGAAATCTATCGGGATATTGTAAGTTTGATAATTCCTCTACTTGTAGGTGTTCAAAATGACTTTGATCATATTATTATATGGAGCTATCATCATAGTTTGTCTTTGATACATTCTTTATTGGCTATTTGAGTTTGAATTGAATTACCATTTGATTTGATTATTTTTGGTGTTGAACCGTTTTCGGATTTGAACCATTTTCGGAACTCTACTTTGATATGTAGTGGTTAAAAGTAACATAGTTTATGATATTACTCCTTACACGTTGAATTGACATGTTTTGATGATTTGAATGTTTTATGCTTTAAGACACGACGGGCAACGATGTTGTGACGCCTCCATGGCGGCTATGAATGTCATGGCGTCCTTGCTATTAGTATCCTAATGTCAATAAGTGGATTTGGCCTGGCACCGGCCAATTTGAGGGCGAATGGATCGATCCTAGGAACCGTTTTCGGGAGCCATTTTCGAGAACCGTTATCGGGAGCCGATTATCGGAAAGGATTCGAGTGTATTGCCCTACACTCATTTCCTATTGTTCTAGTGGTCCGTATAACCCTCGAACCCACTTGATTTTCTTATTTCTTCTATACTATTGATGTGAACATATGTTTCAGTTTACTCGGTTGAGATATTTAATGCAAATTGGTGACATATCACTTTTGTTTCAAATTTTTGGTCTTTATTGATCTTTTGGTCATATTCTTTTATCAACTCGTTTATAACCGTGATCTTTGTTATATTAATTATCCGCTCACTGAGTAATTGGCTCAGCTGAGGTTTGTTTTGTCCTCAATAGGTATAGGATCGAATGTGGGATCATCTCAGGAGTAAGAGCTATAAAATGTGACGGTTTGAAGACGACATTGGATAGTATAGTTTTTGTTTTATGTAAATATTGTAGATATAACTATGTTGTCTTAAATCTGGTGCCCTAAACCTTTATTTTTTTTATGGAAGTTTGTAGCAGCTCTGTTTTCCTTGCATGTTAATCAGTTATATTATTATGGTTTCATTTGTAGCACACCGTTCTCCGGTCACGTAGGACGGGGGTGTTACAAATTATGGGATTGCACGATGGGCTATCAGCTCAATGGGTGGAGTGCACCCCTATAATTGCATCGTTGGTACAAAACCAAACACCAAATCATTCCATATTTATATATAAAAAAACATGCTACGAACCAAACATTTATATCTACACATTTACACCCGATAGTCGAGAATGTACATTCAAGATGTAAAATGAATCATGGCGGGAAAACAAGTTCACAGCCAAAATGGCCACGGAACCAACCAATAATGTGGCAATATTTGCAAGGCAACTCATAACATGCTAAACAAGTGTGGAATACAAATGGCAATGAGGACACATATAAGATAGAATTCAAATTCAAACAAAGGGCAACTAAAAACATTTCGTTGTTTACACTAAACATA
The DNA here is from genome assembly GCA_033807775.1 of Saussurea involucrata. NCBI lineage: Eukaryota > Viridiplantae > Streptophyta > Magnoliopsida > Asterales > Asteraceae > Saussurea > Saussurea involucrata. Next base: position 35,926,472 of record CM066327.1, read on the forward strand.
ATACAAGTCACTAAAGGCCCGATATATCACCTTTTCTACATCCCCGACTAGTCCACAGGAACCTCAACTTCCATCTTCAACCCGGTGTTGCCAAGAATCTGCAAATATAAGTGTTCATTATCGAATACCAAATAATTAATCTTTCTAAACTGAAATTTATTACAATGAAGGTGTTACGATTTTGTGACCAAAAAGGTCATGGGTCCAAGCCACAGAAACACCCCCCTTGCTAAATGCCAAGAAAACAGAGTGTTGTGGTGCATCAAGGTTAGCCTTTTGGGATTTTACTACCAATTTATGATGAAAAAGAGTTGTCACACATGTGGTTCTCTAAATGCACATGGAAAACTTAAGGGCCATGCTCATGCGATGGTAAGGATGTATCTAGAAAGGTAGTTATGTATTTATGACCAAACCTTATGCCATGAATAATTTGACTGGAGATCGGTTCCTATGAACTCATTACATGCTAGAGTTCTTTGAATCTGAAATCTGACAGGCAGTAGTTTAAGTGTCAGCGCTTACCGGGTAAGCGTTGGGTAAACGGCCCCTAAGGGGTTGTTTGGCAATTGCTGAAGGGTTTGGTGCAGAATGATTAAGTGGTCAGAATCATTAAGAGACTCTTATGATATAGTGCAAAATGAAATCTGCTTGTTTAGTAATTGTTTACAATGAAATCAGGGCGCTGAATAGTTAAGGGAGGCCCAAGATACAAAATCATTCAGAGGGTTTTAGAATCATTAAGAGGCAGATTTTGTTTTTGCCAAACAAGATTTACTTCTTAGCGATTCAGAGGTTGCCTCTTAATGGAACTATTAAGAGGCAAACAAACAGCGCCTAAGTCATCTTTTTTATTAGAATGAACAAAACAATGACAACGTCAACCGTAAAAAAGGAGTAAAAAGTTGTAATCTGTATTTAGTAGAGAAGATAGAAATTCAAATCACCTTCATGAAGTCGGACATAACTAATAAAGCATCTTTCTTGTAACCAGCTTCCTCCAGAACGTGTGTCAGAACAAGCTGTAGAAGCAGAATTGACATAAAGATCACTTTAGCTTAAGAAAACAAACTAAAATCATGTGAAAGGCAACTAAATAAGAAAATTCCGTTGGTGAGTTTTTAGGGAAAAGAAAAATGCAACAATATCCATATGGGTATAATAATAACCCAATCCTATTAAATAAACTAATAGTATAAAAATATGTATAATAACAACATAGACACATAAATCAGAAGTCAAAACCATTTGATATACAAAGCCAAGGGGGCAATAACTTCACCAGAACAATATAAATTATAGACAACAAAGTTAGCAATGAGAAGAAAAGGGGAGCTGCAGAATATAAAAACAATCTGATCATGAACACAGAACACAGAGGAGCTCACAAGCACGAGGCTCCAATTATAAACATAATTACATAATCAGAAACAGAAAGAGAAAAAAAACAAAAAGAGAACTAAGCTCAGAAAACATGACTCCTTGAAATGAGCACGTTTTATGAAAAGAATGTCATTCACAGAAATTAACTGGACTACAGTTGAATTTGAACTTCAAAGATATGTAGCTCTAACCCACTTTTCAGTCATTGATCGAATCCTAACATAGATTTACAAAGGCATGAAGGAAATCAGAGAAAGATTAACTTGAGATTTTTGTAACACTTTGTTAATAAATCGAGTAGTGGGAGGTATTTGACAGTTTTTACATGGTATATCACACAGTACAATCATGTTGTAAAAAGTATAGCTATGCTTAACAACTGAAATGAGATTGCATGAATGAAACGAACTGTACTCTGTATCCCAAATGTAAAACATGGTCAAATTTATTTTTTCTCACACTTTTTCACAAGTTTGAGGGTCTGCACGGAAACAACCACTCTACTCTGTGAAGTAGAGGTATATCTCACCCTTCCCAGACCCCATCTCTGAATGGGATATACTGGGTTAGTTTGGTTTGGTATCCCATATCTTTTTCTTCCCATAGTAATGGAGCTTTCCAGCTTTCAGGCCTTAAAATCCACAAATGCTTCCTCCATTTTCCAAAACAGTTTCTAATAATTCTGGTTTCCCTACCGCAGAACATGTTTCGATTCAACAAGCCATGACTACGCATATAAAGGGGTGTTTTGGTAGTAAACAACCACCATCGGACTACAAGATGTTCCTACAAGTGTTTTGGCAGATCATCAACACAAGTCTAGAAAACTTGGTTTTTGAGAGATCTCAAGACTCTATGCAAAGCTTAGGGGCCGTTTACCAAACACTTACCCAGTAAGCGCTTACCGGTAAAATTTAACGCTATCATTTACTTACCGGGTAAGATTTTAGTCCACTAAAACGTCATCGTAGGCAACAATTTACCCGGTAAGCGCTAACCGTGGTAAGAGTCATCGCCCACACTTACCGGGCAAGATACTTGGTCCTTGTGTCTCTCTTACCGGTAAGATCCTTGGTCCTTGTGTCACCCTTACCGGTAAGATTCTTGGTCCTTACTATATTCATCTGGTAAGGTAATGTGACTTGGTAAGCGCTTACCCGGGTAATGTTGATGTATTTCACAGTTATAGTCTTGGCAGATAAATGTTGATGTTATTATCCATAGGCAAATTCCATTTGCCTTTGGCTGTGATTTTTTAATGTAAGTTTATAGTTTTTATTACCATATGTTGTTATTACACATTAGTTGACTAGTTAACTTGGTGGTGATATATTGTGTTATATTAGTCTTACTTACTGAAGAATGATTGCATATTCTCAACATCTTCTCCCCAACTTATAAAGGAGTAGAAATGCAATGCATGTCTCTCACAATCATACAAACACGATATAGAAATAACAAATCTCCTCCTTTCACCAAAATGTTTATTAGCCACCATGACAGTAACGACCTCCATCAAAAGGTTTGACCAGGATGTTAAATTAAATATGTTGCAAATCAAGATGGAAGCCATTCTTCTTTAGGATGTGAGTTAGCACTTGATGGAGTGGAAAAAGGGAAAAAGAAATGATGGGACAGCAATTAGAGCTTCGGATAACAAGGCAAGAATAGCTAATTAAATCTCTCTAATGTATGGAGAACAAGTTAAAAGCCATATACATGAAAAAGACAGTGGGACCCGACTTAATCTAGAACAAAAGTTGTGTGTGATGTAAATGATAAAAGGAACATCTCAGTGGACTTTTGTGAGCATTGTGTTTTGGAAAGCAGAATTTTTTTTACTTTTCCTTGTTATTCATACAACAAAAAAGTACTTGAGATTAGATTCATTAAGATATTTGGGGGTCATCTTGTGTTCCTTCCGATATATGTTGACTTTTATTGATGATTACTCCAAAAACGTTTGGGTATATTACTTGAAGTATAAGAAAGAAATGAATAAATGCTTGGATTTGATTGGTATTTAAGGAGTAAGCAGCCAACATGCATGTTATAAAGCACACTTATTCACACATACAGCTACTTTGTATAGAATTTGAGCTAGTATTAATGAAAACTTGTACAATGTGTACGACTACTACTCCCTCCATTTGTTATTTAAGATTCTAATTCTGTTTCCGATCTTTTTAAGAGGACGTTTAGATAGAATCAAGTCTATTTCCAGCATTTAAAAAGCTTTTAAACACTAACCAAATGAGCAAAAGGTACCATTGTCGGTTATAAACTCACCTCCCTTTGTTGTTCAGAAATGAAGTGCCCTGTCAAGTCCCGTAAAACGTCTAACAAATCAGAGAATGCAACCTTCCCATTTCCATCAGAATCATATACCTTAAATATGACTGCAAATGATTACAATCCTTTGTCAACAAGTAAAAAAGAGAATAAATCATAGTGTGCAAATATAAATGCTAGAAATCAAACTGTCATAGAACAAAAGGCAGTGGCAATTACATTCCACTTTATGTTGTAAGGTGGCACGCGAACTAAATGCAGATAAAAATGCCACAAACTCCTTAAAGTTCAACCCGTCAACCATTCTGAATAGTCGCTGAGAGAAGAACACCATGAGTCAAGAGTCATTAATAAACTTAAAACTTGATGATTATTTTAAATACAATATCCACTACCATGAAATAAATGAATTTTGCAAATGTTTATACACAAACAATTGCAACAGGTAGTGATTCCAATAGTGGTGATTCAGGTTTTGACACAAGTGTGACATCTCAAGTTTCAGTAACTTCCCATGCCCCTTTGAGGCCACCAAATCACTTACAAATAGACACTTTGCTTGCAGAACAAGAAAAGGTAAGAGTACGTTTCAGCATGACAATTCGAGAACATAGGAATTTTAGCAGCTTTAGGGGCTGTTTGTTTATTTCTTAATAGTTCCATTAAGAGGCAACCTCTGAATCGTTAAGAGGTGAATCTTGTTTGACAAAAAAAAGTCTTGCCTCTTAATGGTTGTAAAACCCTCCTAATGATTTTGTATCTTGGGCCTCCCTTAACCATTCAGAGCCCTAATTTCGTTCTTAACAATTACCAAACAACCATATTTCACTTTGCACTATATCATAAGAGCCTCTGACCACTTAATCATCCTGCACCAAACCATTCAGCAACAGCCAAACAGCCCCTTAGGCTTCAATTTACATGCTCAAAATAAGTTACATGACAAATAAGCACGCTCTAACAGGAAATCAACAATCAAGTGGTATAATGCCCACATATATCAACTCAAATAAACCTGAGAGAGGGGATTGACGGCGAATTCGGGAACCGAAAGGAATTCTTCAGCTGATATGAACCCACCACTATTACGATCCAACTGACAAAACCTTTGGTACAAGGAAACTATCTCTTGTTGCGAAACTACAAGCAATTAAAGAAAATTAATCCAATTTACAAAATTCAAGATAGTATATAGGTGTGGTTTTCCAACTCGTTGATGACTTACAGGTGTTGTTGCAATGTTCTTGGACTTCCTCGATGTCGTATTGAGTGAGCATTGACGACGTGTTCCCCATGATTTCGAAGAGATTTTCCCACTAAATTGAAGAAGTTCGAAACGATGGAGAAACCCTAGATTTTTCCACTCTCTTTTGGGAATAAAAAGAGAGTGATTTGGTGAGCAGCACAACAACGATCAAGAAATATGTTGGCTGTGATCTTGAAAGTGGATTTCGGAAAGTTGTGACTTTTAACCAAATCGCGCTTCACTTTTTACTTTTTTAGTTGGGTAAATTAAGGGGTGTTTGGGATCGGTGCTAACATTATTTCGTTTTGTTATTGTTGATAAACAATTTTTAATAAATTATTACATTTTAACTTATTAATTTATTTAAAATAATTTATAAGTTTTTTTGGTTATTTTATAGGTACAAGCAATCATAAACACCCTAAATAACAATTTATTAGTTTATTATATTTTGATATTACTGTAAACTAATGCAAATATTTTTTTATAAAACTCTGTTTTAACACCGTATAAATTAATAAACACTATTACATAAAAGTATAAGGTGGCGTTTGTTTTTTAAGTGGTGCTGAAGTCTGAAAACTGATTTCAGTCCTGATTTTTAAGTGGTGGCGCTGAAGTTTGAAATCTAAATCAGAAAGACTGTTTGTTTTTGTAAGCTGAAATATGAAAACAACTGAATACATACTATTGATTATTTTATATCTGAAAATGTGATATTGTTGAATTAAATTAAATTATACTACTAAAATTACTCTTCATACCAACTGAAATACGTTAATTGGTTCAAATAAAATAACAAAGAACAAATAACAACAGTACCATATAACAAAGAACAAATAATCAGCAAATCGACCAAAAAACGAGCAGATTTCGAACCAAAAACGAGCAGATTTCGACCAAAAAACGAGCAGATTACGAACAGCTTACAATCAGCAAAAATCGAGCAGATTTCGACCAAAAAACGAGCAGAATCGAACAGCTTACGATCAGCAAAAATCGAACAGCTTACAATCGATTTAGGGAGAGAGATGGAGGCGGCAATCGAGCAGCTTACAATCGACAGAGATGGATTGCAGAAAAATCTGTTCTTGAGTCGCACATGAGAGAGAGAGAGAGATGGAGGAGGCTGAAGAAAAAAAAGTGTTTAGGTTACCACTTTATCGGTCAGACTAAAAAAGTGATAAGTGGTTCTGATTTAATAAAAAAACAAACACTCTTAATGAGTGTACCTCTGTCCGAAAAAGTGATAAGGGATGTATAAGTACTTATTTTCTAAAAACAAACAGCCCCTAAGTTGTTTTAAGAAATTAATCCCAAACACCCCTTAAATTAAAGGAAAAAAAATCCAATGGACTCCTTGGATAAACTTTTTGGACTTTTAAAAACCTATTAAATAAATCCTTAGACTTTTCAAATATATCAAATAGATTATTATAAACTTAAAAAGGTAAAAGTATGAAATTAAAAAAAGAAAAAGTCTAGAAAAACTCAATGGACGTTCATGCTTGAATTAATTAAATTATTGGACAATTTTTGTAACAAATAAAGCACTGACTTTTAAAAACCTATTAAATAAAATATTAGAGTTTCTAAAACCTATTAAATACATTATTCTTGTTAAGAAATTCGGAAAAACACTCCAACAAACTTTCATATTAAGAACAATTACAGACAGCGGGTCAGAAACGGGTCAGGAGCGGAGGAACGGGTTTATAATTAATTCGGTTTCCTCATCCATTCATCATCGTACAAAAGCGGAGATCGATTCTCTTTTTGTAGGTTTGATTGAAGTGGAGACGGAGAGAGGAGCGAGGAAGGGTACAGGCCCCAAATTTAACCTAACTCCACCAATCACCATTGTCTCACGCCAAATTCACCGTCGAAGATTGCACTCTATCATTCTCCCTGAAGTCAAAGCATTCGAATGGTTAGAATTTTCTCTTCTTTTTGAACTGCGTTCGATCAACCTGTTTACACATTGAAGATCGAGCTTAATTTTGGTTAGGATTGTCAATGTTGAACTTCACTTGCTCTACTTTTGAAATTGAGTTTGTTCCATCCACTTTCGTATTCGAGTAATGAATATGGAGTTGTTCCCCAAGTTACTCTTGATTAGATTCTAAACTTTTTGGTATCGTAAGAAAAATTGCACATGATTATTTCGAAATTTGTTGTCGAGGCTTGAAGGAACTTTTTTGTTATAAATACTGTCGGTTTCTACAAGGAAAAGGGATGAATTACCACCTAGGAAACTAAACTAAATCGGAAATTTCATGATGAAAGAAATATGTTATTCTAAGGAGCAAGAACAGGATTATTGCAGTTCTGCATGTGTGTATCCAGTCACCTCACTTGAGTGGGACTACAGTACCTGGAACAACGGCCGGTAGCTTTTTGGAGGCAACTGGATTATCAGCTGAGCTCATATAAAGGTGACAAAAGACTAAACTGGTACACAGCATTTCACTGGTATCAACTATAGTAAAATCCCCTTCCCACTCCTCACCTTTTGAAGAAAAAGAAGTCAAATCTTATATAAACCAAATGGTGTTAAATTTGGAACAAAGCACACCTATAGATTTTCTGTTATTATTGGAAGACTGACATAAGTAGGAAGCATGTCTTGAGTAGATGGAATAATACAATAGATGTATTTCTATAGATATTTAGGTGGTGCATACCAACAACACAAGGCCTTCAATCCTAAACTAGTTTGGGACGGCTAAAAATGAACCTGTCAGTATTTAGAGAAACTTATAGAAAAAGATGAGATAGTCGGTGCATTCGACATGAATAGCCTCTTAACGCCCTCCTATCTGGAGTGAGTGGAGTCGATACCTTATACCTTTGATACATTCCAACACCCTTAATTTTCTCTCGATATATCCCCCATGTTAGTCTTGGTGTGCTCCCACCCTCTCTTACTGCCTTGGCCTTGAAAGAGGGTCTCCGTTTCTTGTCTGTGCAACCAAAAATCTACCAGAGAGATGAACAGTGGTTTACCACATTTTTCTCAATTGGAGCCACCCAACCTTCTTCTGAATATCTTGATTCCTATCCATCCTCATTTCTTTGCACATCTAGAGCACATTTACATTCCTGCTTTACTCATATTCACATGTTTTCTTTTTGTGGGTTTTACGATTAAATAAGATTCTTGATGCTTGTTTCCACTTAACTCCACTTCGCTTTGTATCCTATAACTAATGGCTTCATCAATTTCTACGGCTTAGTTAAATACCGAACTCAAACACCAGAAGACATCCTTTTTAGGCATTAAATACCGAACTCAAACACCAGAAGACATCCTTTTTAGGCACCTTTTGTCAATACTTGCTCATAATATCATGTCTACAATGCTGATATTACTAAAATTGGTGTTCATGTATTTATTTTGTCCTAAGTGATCAGTGATATTTAAAAAAAAGTAATCCTACTTCAACTAAAAATCTCCCTTTAAAAAGTTTGCCTCCATAACTTGATTTTTGCATCCATGCTAAACACCTACCCTCATCAATAATCACTAGTATCACTATGCATGCTCTGGCACTAGTTTTAGTTTGTTTTTGTGGATCTGTTGCTCTATTTTAAGCTTGAATAGGTTTTCAATTGTTGTTCTTGAGCTGGGCGGTTAATAGCGTCTCGATAGCGGTGCTATAGCAGTTAACGGTGCATAATAGCAGTCTCACAATTAGTGGTGCTGTTTACCGCTATTTGATCAAAACATGGACCTCAAATAGTGGCCACGTAAACTCAAAAAAAAAAATCGGCAGTTTGGTGTGGACCAGGCTATTTTGTGGGCTTATGTTAATAAGTTTTGGACTCTACCTTCAATGATTACTTTTTCTTTATGGATTAGTTTTTATTTTATGCACCCCTTCCAAAAAGATCCAGTCATGCCTCAAGATTCAATTAGCTTTTTTCCCGGCTTCCAGGCTCCTGACCTCGTATTCCATCGGTAATGTTGTAACTCGTGCCTTCCACGCTTCAATTTTTTTCCATTCTTCTTCTGTTCAAACGGACTTCGTGCAAGGAAAACCCTTGGTTCCAGACCCTGGACGTGATTACTTTGACTTTACATTACATGTATTACTATTAGAATTTTTTACATATACAATATATTTGAAGTTCTTTACTTTTATATATATGATTAAGCTTGTGTATCATGTGTAATCATAATATATGATATCGAGACTTCTCGCCTTCTCGCAAAATGTTTTGCTTATATATAAATATTTGTATTTATTATATGAACCTAATGTTTCCCAATATACCACCGTTTTACCAACGCAATAACCGCTATAGCAAATCATGTTCCTGATCGTGATTTCATTATATGACCGCTTTAACTGCTTAGTGCTTGAGTTTAATTTCAGGTAGGCTCTAAATAAGGTCAACTTGGCCCATACACTGTCACAAACAGTTATTTTCTGCTTGAATACTTGAGCTCAAGCTTAAACTAATTATAATTAATTTGTAGTTGTGAGCAACTTAGTTTTCTGATTTTCTCTATGGATACATAAGAGGTATTACTCTAACTCGTATATCTACATACCTGTGTGTGATTCATATGCACACAGCACACATAAGCAGCCTAAAGTTAACATCTTTTATGTAGCATTATTTATTTATTCTTGTTGAAGCTAAGCTAACATCATCATAGTTTCCAACCAGCAGCAGGAGCGTCAATCTCTTCACAAACACACTATTAGCACCTAACACGTACGTAGTCTAGCAGATCAACATGCAATTATCTATTACCGCACAAAAAACAGCATTACCAAAAATCATCAAGATAATTAGAAAAGAAAACTCAGCATTGGATCAATGAACATCAGCAGCAACATGGACAAAGAGAGGTAGAAACATTCCCAAATTCTGTGTGGTATTCTCTTGAAGATCAAAGGTTTTTTTTTTTTTTAAGACTACTTCTATAGGTGGCAAAATGGGCGGGTTGAGTAATGGGCGAAAATAGGTAACTCTTTAGAACCTGTCAAAATGGGTTGTGTTGACCTGCTAATACTACTTTTAGAGTTTTAGTCAATCTTTTCTATTTCATAAATATATAACCACAAAACCTATTAGTAACATAATGATCAGTTTTGTAAAGCAATTTCAGAGGTTGTATATTGTAATAACTTGAGTAAACTTGGGACAACTATTCAATTCAACAACATGTTTCCTTTTTAGCTATTTTTTATTTTATTTTACCCAGTTGACCGTTATCAACAAATATAACCCAATTGATCCATTTTCATTTAAATGGGTTGAATTTGCTCCCTTTAGTTACATCCCATAACAACCCCTTTGCTGTTCTTGTTATAAAGGCCATTCCCAAATTTGAAAGAAAGTATTAGTTGTGTCTCTTGAGAGTATGAACTGTCAACAACTAAATCCATGAGTAGTAATATTTCTGTTGCTTATACGTTAACATAATTACAAATTTACAATTCGCAAATGCCTTCTAATACGTGGGAGCAGATTGAATCAAACTTTGAAGAAAATAGTTGACTTGTATTTGGAATCAAGCCTTAATAGAATATCAAATTTGATTGATTTTTTTGACTCGACCTAAGCAAAATGAGCTATTGTTTAAGTTAAGGTTGAATTCCCATTGGACCAGATGACTTATCTAGCCAACAGCCCAAGCCTTGGAAAGTTTATGCGAGGAGAAAGTCCAAGGGACAGGTGTAGGGTGGATGTGAATTCGGTTAATCGGTTATGCATGCATGTGGAGAGGAGGGAAATAGTTAGATATAAATAAAGGTATTCTGTTATTAGGAGGTGAGGTGTGTTGTTTTTACCTTTCACTGAATTACTCTCGCCTCTGTGAGCTTGGGTAATGGAGATAGCCATTTGGGTTAGTCTTGCTGGTTTCTATTGTTTTTCTTTTTCTATTTCAAGCATGCACACGACATAATTCACGTTTCAATTGCAAATGGTATTTTGCACCACTTAAGATTTGCTAGATACTGACAAATGGTCTTTTATAAGGTTTGTGTGTGTATGGCAGCCTATTTATTATTCCTGACATGTTTTCAACTATCATACCCTTTTATATAAACCACAACATATGCGTCCTTAATAAGTTTGGTTGTGTATTTGTTATGACTTTTGTGTTGAGGAAATACAAATTTCTTTTAAATTGCATGAAATATATGAAGTGACAAAATGATTCACAATTTTATGGAAGTGAAATGTTTTCGTAATGGTGTGACTTTTACCGTTTTACCATATAGTTGCATCTTGTATTCCCATGCAGATTTTATAGTGGATTTCTTTTTTTATCTCCTCTTCGGTGCAGGCTATGTACATCCGTGTTAAGCGCAATAAGACGACCTATTTTCTGCAATGTGATGCAACTGAGAAAGTTCTAGACATTAAGCAGAAGTTACATACCCTCATTGATCAGCCAGTTAATGACCAGCGCTTAATTTTAGCAGCAACTGGAGAAGTCTTGGATGATTCAAAGACATTGGCAGATCAAAAGGTGTTAGAACTTTCTTCAATACGACGTTAAGGGTGCATTTGGTATGTGGGACAAATTTTAGGAAGATGAGACAATATTTGTAAATTACTAAACTACCCGTGTCAATCTTGTACAATTCTTTTACCCGACTATCTCATTCTGTCCAGTCATGTCTGCCTACCAAATGCACCCTTGAAGTGTTTGCCTATCAGTCAATTATACTAAAGTGTCCCTTAGTAATGATGAAATAGAAGAATGGCACAGACCAAAATCAATATTTTGCAATGATCACTATGGGAAAAGATGTAACTCTGGATTGACACTTTGCCCCAAAAAAGGAAAATCCATTTATTTTGGTGACACGTGGAGAAGAAAATTATTGTATTTACTTATTTATTTGGACTTTTTCTTCACATGTTTTTTTCCCATC